>CP092090.1:13225444-13285444 GCA_029203775.1 Neoneuromus ignobilis
CGTAAAATTGAGTATATTATAGTTTGATTATATTGCAAATCAAAATATAATATATGGTAGCATTGAAATTAGAACTTATTAGTTGTATTTGAAGAAAAATCAATTTAATGAATATATATATAAATATATATATATATATATATATATATATATATATACTATGTATGTAATTTACGAACAACGTCGAATGTCATTGTATTGATTAGCAATAAAAAAACATTATAAATAAGTTATAAGATATTTGGAAAGTGTTTTGTGTTGAGAACTAAAACACAAAAAGAACAGTTAACGTTGAACAATTTAAATAGTATTTGTTAAACATTCATAAGAAGTCATTTTTAACTTCTCTATATATTCATATTTTATTTCCATTCCACCTACTTTCTCGTCTGATTATCATACGTGTACGACGTAGAAAAAGTACCACACCTACCACCTATACGAGAGACTAGTTTGAAACGCGCATGTATTATACGAAGTTGAGCTTTTTTTATACCTAGAGATTATATCACAGGTAAACGTGACGAGTAGGTATGTAGATATACATAAAGTTTTACTTTGAATGAAACGAACGAGAAGCTGCTAGCAGGAATTCATTCGTTGTCGCTCACAGCGAACTCTGTCTGTACGAACCATTCGCCGCTGTGGTTTCTTTTTGCAAAAAAAGATTTTTCTTCATAGTCTCCACCCGATGTGAGTTCTCGCAACGGATAGGCTAATCGCGGGAGAGTGGGCGGAGTTCTGTAGCGTAACATGATATGCTTTTTTATATGTATGTATGTATGTATGTATAAATATATATATATATATATATATATATATATATATATACATACATACATACATAAAAAAGCTTGTCTGGCAGGAACATCGAAAAAGGAACTTTGAACTTTAGAAGAAATATTAAGAATGTATATATATATATATATATATATATATATATATATATATATATACTTATATATAGAAAACATACAATATGTATATGTATGTATGTATATATATATATATATATATATATATATATATATATATATATATATATATTCTTATATATTGATTGGATACTCGTGAGTGTTTTTGAGAGACAGCTGTAACGAGTTAAGATCTAATGAAAGAAAATAAATCTCGATCAGACGATACTGTCTGGTAATAGGAAGTTTCAATATTATATATAACATTATATACTTTATATAAAATAATATACAATAATTTTCATAAAATAAAAATGCTCAAAAAACAATTTCATACTGATTTTTCTAAATGATATTTTTTTAAATACTGACATTGTTTTGGTTTTCAATAACTTGTTATTTTATTACAGTTACAAAATTTAGATTGATTCAAGATGTGATACACACAGACACACATGTTTATATTTAATTATATTTTTTTATATATCAGTTATTTTTAAAATATTAATTTTCATATTATCATTAAAAGAAAAAGTTTAAAATTTATATAAGATAAGAAATTAAACAATATATGGATTTAGTCAAGTTGTAACTGTGTAGTAAATAGTATAATAGTAAATAAATATTTAAGAAATATTAGTATAATTTCTTGTTATCTACATGATTAGTAGATAATTTAAAAATAATATGAAGAATAAAGACAATAGAAACGTTTAAAATTAGACAAATTCAGATGTGTATATTGTGACTAATACTGAAAACAATACGAGTAAATATGAGTATCGGAAATATTGAAGTTATTGTATGATAGAAATAAAAGTAAATTGAGTCTAGAAAACAATCTGACATGAAATTAATAAATAACAAGAATGAAGAAAGATATATTAGTGAACATAGTAAGAGATAAATTATTAGATGAACGAATAACAACTCAAAAAATATAAAAAATAATAAAGGTAATCGATAGGACAATGATTAATGATAGACAAATATGTTTAGATAAAACTAAGAAATGAACAAAGGACGAAAAGAATCGATTTGTGAATTATGATAGAAATTTATATAGTTATATTTTATTACAATGCTTTGTTATGAATATAAATCTGTTATATATATATATATATATATATATATATATATATATATATATATAGGGTTATCCAAATGTGAAGCCTAGATTTGTGTTTTATTAAAATGGAACAAAAGAAACTATACACATGTTTCTTTTCAATAAAACACAAATCTAGGTTTCTCATTTGGATGACTCTCTCTCTCTCTATATATATAATTTTTAAAAAATAAAGTTTTTTAAAACATTAAATACAATAATTATTAAGTATCAGGTTGAGAATGTATCAAATCTATATACAAATACAGCATACAATATTAAAAAACTGTAAAGATTTTTTACAAAAGCAAATAATATTTTTATAACTTCGAAAATACATATGTTTATGCAATTATCAAACAGTAAAAATTAGAATGTATTTGAAAAACAGTATTTTCTAAAAACTAAGAATAAACTCCTGTTCAAATAATATGATTATAAAATCAAACACATGGTCTGTTAGATCATAAACATCGTAGCGTTTCATTATATTTAACAGCAATTAGTTAATATGTGACGTATATTGCAATTCCATTATACACGCGTGTAGGTACGAACATAGGCCATCAACGATTCCGCGAAGTGAACCGCAAAGCTGTCACCTGAAGACGACGGCGTCGGGACGTCGTGTGCGACAAACGGGGTCGACAATATCGCGACAAAGACAAGAGCTACAAGAACGTTTGTGTGTAAAATTTGTTATCAACATATGTACGTACGTTAACTGGTACATAGATGTGCGGTTTGAGAGGTTTATGATTCATCAATTAATTTTGATATTTGTGTTTTGATTATAAATATACAGATATATATTGTATATGCATATATATATATATATATATATATATATATATATATATATATATATATAATTCATAATAAATAATTAGTAATTAAAATAAAAAAGTACGATATCAAAAAAAAGTTTTTCAAATAACAAATATTTGCAATATACAAATGAATTTTAATTTCAAAAGACTTTTATATGTTTGGAAATTTTATTATTGTTTAACTAGAGTAAAAAATATTTAATAAAATTATTTCTGAAAGGAACTATATTTAAATTTTATAAGTAAAACTTAACATTTACAATCGTTTAAAGTTTAATTCAATTAGTTCAAACAAGTAGATTAAACTGAACTAATATTTTTTCTGATAAAATATTGTAATTAAATATTGCTTAAGGCATAAAAAATCGTTTTATTTAAGAAAATATATTAGTTAATTCCTGAAAATTATTCTTTATCTAGTATTAAATAATTTTCATTTTTAAAATTTATCAAATATTGATAATATAGATGGAGTAATGTGATTTTTAATATTGCTATGAAACAATTTAGTGATAAAGAATTATCATTTTTTTTAAATATTTAATTACATATATATATTAATAGGTGATTTTAAATGTTTTCCTATTTAAAATAAATATTATTTTTTAATTTTTCATATTTCATTATTCAAAATGACATTTTTTAATAACGATGTATGTGGTTAATTTTTCGAGTGAATGAATATTTGGAAATTGTTAATTTATTTTCATATTTTATATATATATATATATATATATATATATATATATATATATATATATATATATATATATATAAAGGAGTTGCAGTTGAATTATTTTATTAAGAAATATAATGAAAAAATATAATATATTTTTCATTATTTTTATCAATCATGTTTTTTTTTTTTATTTGTAAGTATGGTAATAGATGATTTAATTTATATTGCCACTATTTTAATAAAGAATTTATGATGTTTGATTTAAGGTGCATTTAGTTTCAATTTGAATAATTTTTCAACAGATCGTAAGAAAAGTATGAGAAAAATATTGTATTATTTGTAATAAATTTGACAAATAACAAGACAAGAAAAGTTATAATTAAGAATGAATGTTAATCTGTTTTCTTTATTAATCGTTTTACTGTAAAACAATTATCAGATATTAAATTTATATGCAATTTGTTACATTTGCGATAAAAATAGATTTCTAAATATAAAAATGGGACTATATTTTTTTTGGCAGAGATCGTGGATGTCAAAACGAGCTAGATTGTTTGCCATTACGATCTTGTGGTGGCGGCTGTCGGGCTTCTATAGCATCGTTGATATTAGCAACTAGTAGGCATTACGGGTTTACTTGATGCGACCGCAAAGATACATGTTATATGTTATAAGCCGGGATGTCAGCTAGAAGACATCGCGTTCGAGACGTGACTTGGTTGGGTATTGCGTTCTTATGTCAGTGGAGGTGGTACTATGTTCGTCGTGAATACTTTCTCGATGATAAGGCAGATGCTGTGCATATTCCGTCCTTCATGTTTTATACTTTATACTTTACGTACGAATAACTTTCTTATCATATATCCCTTTTATATAATTTTCGTTTATATTCATTACCTTTAATTCACATACGTCGTCTTTTATTACTTTTCTATATGTAACTCGAATGAAATATATTATTGTACAGGACTATTTTTATAGTACAACATGTATATTGAAAGAGTATTGTTTCGAGTCTAGTTAAATGAATAAAACAAATGTTATAAATGTAAGAATGAGCAATATCACATATAGAAACGAGATAGAATGAACTTTTTATTGAATATTTATATTAATCACATAGGAACGAAGGACATTGAACATTTATAAGATTTCAACCAGTTGAACTTAATAAAAACAATAAATTAATTACATAAAAAAGCGTATGAAAATTGAAAATCATATATTTCCACTTACCTTTACCCATACTTGTAGGCGATAGCGATCCGGTCGGCCGATTGATTTCAAACGTAGATCCTACTGTAGAAGTCATTTTTGAAGTACTTTCATTACCAAGCGTCACGCTTGTTGTTGAAACTGGTGTCATAGGACTGGCAGCGTTGACAGCTGAAACACTCATGACTCCTTCACGAGCAACGTCTTGTATTGCAGTCGCTGCCCGAGATCCAACACCTGCTGGTTGTAATATAGTATACTGTTTAGAAGATGTAGCACCGGGTGATGCTACAGATACAGAAGCTGTTTTCTGTACTGGAGGCATGTTGCTCTCATTAGTATCTTTTCCAGCTGGTTTCAGCTGAAGAAGTGAGTTCGTACCGTGTTTATCTTCCATAACATGTACATTATGATGTATTTCTGATACAGTATTTGGAACACTTAGTGCACTAGGATATCCGACAAATGTTGCTTCTGCAGGAAATGGCCCCAGTGGTGGTATTGTCGTTGTCGATGAAGTCGGAAGAGACATCGATACAGACGTTGTATTCCGAGATTTTGAATCTGATGATGGCGGTCGAAATGCAGATGTAGTTGAAAAAGGTGATTGTGAGGTAGATTGTGAGGGTGATGTATTCGTAAGAGGTCTATATGACGTGTACATAGTTTGACGTGGCGGTGTTGAAGAAGATGATGTGGAACTCGATACTGAGTATTTTCGTTTAGAGTCCTCATCTTCTTTTCTTTTAGATCTACCATCGACATCCTCATCTTCTTTCTCACCTGCCGGATCAGACATGTCTATTTCGAGTTCATTTGACGAATCATCTACAAGCTCATTAAAATCAGGAGGGTCATATCGCGACGAAGACGCTTCAGGCGTCGGAGTTTTGTCATTTTTATCTCGTTTTTTCTTCGAATCACTATGAATGCTAACTTGTGACTGAATCGATGCACATTCGTTTTCTATTTTTAATAAATTTGCAAGTTCTGTTTCTTCTTGAGAAGAATCTCTAATATTCGCTACATCACCTTTCGAGAGTTTATTATTTCTAGAAAGTGTTTGTTTATTGTCAGGTTTCATAGAAGATTGTAAATTTTTATCATTATTACCGGCAACATTACGATTGCTACGATTATCGTTATGTTGATCTCTTAACGTTATTACGTCTTTTAATGAACAAGCTGTATCGTTACTTCCGGACGATACCGTCGAAGAAGCTGAAGGCGACATTTTGGCAGACGTTTTCTTTTCTTCGAATAAATTTTCAAAATTAGGTGAATCGTCTTGTTCGTTCACTCTTTGGAATGCAGATATTCGTGGCCCGGGCCAACTACCAGATAAACTTTTTAACGCAGCTTCAGTTTCTCTAATTAATGTTTCATCGTCGACTGGTTCGTCTACCGACGTGTTCGTTGTTTTCGCTGTTTTTCTCGCAGGACTACCAGACGAAGATGACGGTAGTACACGTTTCTTTTGAGGCAGGGATTTTTGTAATTGATCTTTTTTTGTAGAAATATCTTCACTAGTGCTACTACCCTTTCGTCGTCGTTTTGAAGAAGATTCAATATCTTCGTTTGTTTCGACCATTGTCGTTTCTTCTTTTAAGGAATGTTTATAGCTTAATGACATATCTAATTTATTTGAATCCGTATCCGACGTTCGATCAAGTTTCCTTTTTTTCAAATAAGGAATGTGAGCTCCAGTTGAAGACGAAGCAGGAATTGACCTAAAAATAAATAAAAATTATATACTAACTACGTTTTATGTGTAATATTGAAATAATAAACATTCAAATAAGTCATAGTTGATAATGAATAAAAGAAACATGAATTTATAGAGCCACTTTAGCGTATCGTTAATATGATTTGTCAAGAGTTGTATTGAAATTTAAGCACCATTTTATGAGTTGTATTAAAGGAAAGTAGTAATGTAGTACGTTGATGTATATAAAAATCATTGCTGAAACATATAATTTATCCCTAATGCACTCGATTTGTGTAAGTACCACTTATTTGTAATATTCATAGCAATTTAGGGGAGAAATAGTAAATTAATAAATTATTCTTTCAAGCTTGTATATAGCAATACGTTTAAATTAAAAAAAAACAAGTGTATATTATTTGGAATATTTGAAAAAATGAGTTTTATTGATTTGTTGCTGAATAATTGATTCAATTTAATGATTTTAATAAAATTAATCGGGCATAAATATTTCGTTAAATTATGTAGTTGAAATGTAAATTAGTACTTACATTCATTTTATGTTTCATTTTGCTTTATACAAAAAAAAAAAACATACGTTGTGGTTATATTTGTTTAACAGAAGTATTAAGCAAGATTTGAGGAAACAAGCTACTGGCAAAGTAATTCGAAATTGATAAACCACTTTTCGCCACCCTAGTGATTTCTTGCGAACTTTAATCAACAATCTACAATACAGACTAAAATAAATAATTCCCATAATACACGAGCCAGTAAGACTATCTTTCGAGTCCAACATCAGTTTACATATACGGGAATGTAGTGTGGTGTTCTCTGATTTCGTTGTTAGCTGTGAGTGAAGTGAGCTTAAGACATTATCACTTTTCTTTTCAACAGTGACGTCCGCGTCAAGAGAACGACACCAGTGAGCCGCTAAATCAGAGTCCGGTTCAAATGGTGGCAAATCCGTCGAGATTACGACATTTAAACTGTTCGGAATTAGGATCTTGAGAGATGGGCCGAGGGAAGGAACAAACGACCCTTTAGCACACTCGTAGAAGAGCAAGGGTGAGATACCACATGCTAGAAGATCGCAAGCGTCGGTGCATAGCTTTTTCTCACCGTCGCTTCAGTGTTCGTCAGGAGCGTACTTTCACAGAGATATTAGTGTCGTCTTTATTATTATCGTTATTATTATTGTAATGAAATAAAATATGAAAATGACTTTAGTTATCTAAAAAAGGATAAAATGAATTTACATAATTTGTAGATTAAGGAAAACATCTTAATCTAATTTAAATATATCAATAAGTTATAAAAATGAATGAAATATCTTCTAGAAAGAAAATAATCGTATAAAAAGATTTTTTTGATTCCATTGCACATTGCGATTGAATTTAATTTCCAATTGATATTTTTTCCATAAAATATAGAACACAATTAGTCACTTCAATTTATACGTTAATTAAACTTTTTTTTCGTATAACATAAAATCATTTCTTTTAAAATTTTTTAATCGTATTTATCAGAAGTATATTTTGAAGTAAGTCTTTTTCATTGAATTTAATTTTTAGATTATATATATATATATATATATATATATATATATATATATATATATATATATATATAATGTATTGTATATAAGGTCATCCAAATGTAACGCCTAGATTTGTATTTTATTAAAAAGAAACAACAGAAACTATACACATGTTTTTTTTAATAAAACACAAATCTAGGCGTCACATTTGGATGACCTCATATAAATGACGAAATTAAATTGAAAAAATTAAGTTAAAATATATTATTGTACTTTTTAACTTACTTTAAACAAATATATGTATATTTTATTTATGAAATTAGTATTTTTCAGTGTATTATACAATTTTTCTGAAATATCTTAGAACTAATAGCAGATTATAACCTAAGTATTGTGATTTTATTCGTGCATTTGATATATTTTCAAGATTAATTTACCAAAATAATTGCTAACTAAATATCTATTGACAATAATTTATTCTCTTTCACACTAAAAAATATATTATTATTTTGGTTTACACTTTTGTAAACTTTAGTAGTTAGTTTTAAGAACAGAAAATTGTTTATAAATTAAATTTACAATTTTATAATAAAATTCTTCGAACTCCAAATAAATTTGTTTTAAACACACATTTTTTAAATAATGATAAATAATAAAAATAACATTTTAAGAGAAAATGGATTACTTTGTAATATTTTATATATAATATTTCAAAGTTTTTTTTAAGACAAGAAGAAATGCTACTATGTATATATATATATATATATATATATATATATATATATATATATATATGTATAATTGATTGGGAACCTAAACATATAAAAATGTTCAAGAAGACACTCATAGATAGATGGAACAGAGATATAAACATTCATCGAAATGGAATGGAAAAGAAAAGCGTTGGATTTCTCTAGATAAAATGTTTTGGAAGAGATCGTCATCCAGCAGTGGATTTAAAGAGGTTGATTTTATATATATATATATATATATATATATATATATATATATATATATATATGATTATCCAAATGTGACATCTAGATTTGTGTTTTATTTAAACAAACTTGTGTATAGGGAAACGTGTATAGTTTCTTTTAATTAAAACACAAATCTAGACGTGACATTTGGATGAACTTATACATGTTTATTTATATATAGAGTTTTATTTAAAAAGTAATAAGTTTTAAATATTTTCAATGATGTAAATTTTAGAGAAAAAGTTCATTTGTTGTATTCAAAGTAAATTGATTTTTTTTCTCTATGATAATATTTTGTAGTATGAATTAACTTGGTTAAATAAGACACTTGTACTGTTAACATAACAGACCAAAAAAAATGTAACTTGTTCTTAACTGCGGTCCTGTATGCAGAGGACATAAGAAACAACAGACACTGCAGTGTTAGGATAATTTAGGACTGCTCGGAATCATAGTGAATAAGATCTAGTGAGATTCATTTCAACAATATTTATAAAACGTCTTCATTACGAAATAGAAATAAACATAGGCTTTTTTACTTATTGTTCTACTGTTGTCTGTGTCTGACAATGGTACAAACACGAAACATAAGTGAAGTGTAATGTTTAGAGATAGGAGAGGGAGTGAAATGTGTTGCCCGGTTTTACATCGGCTCATTACATCCTTGATCTTACTATGTACTGTGTATTTCGTACATTTGCCACGAACCATGTGATACCAACATTCGAGTCTGCACAGCTTGCTGCCATCACACACGAACAGGGTCGATGGGTATAGAGGGATGGAAATTTTAATTACGTCATTCCGAGCAAGGGTTTGATTTCAGTTAAAGTAGGGTATATTCTAAATGAAATATTGATAATATAGGGATTTGAGATTTTTAAGATATACGAATATTATTTTATATACGATATCCTCAACTTATCCCATGTACACATACAATTTCATATATATATATATATATATATATATATATATATATATATATATATATATATATATATTCAGCAAGAAAATGTAGTTAATACACAATTTGCAGTAAAAAAAAACGATAACATATCTATTTTCAAAACGCAAAATAACATTTTTTTTAAAAAAATAGTGATTTAAATATTTTAATATTACATGTATTCTTTAAAAAATAAAAGTTAAGAAAATAGTAACATGAATAAAATCAATATGTTTTATATTATCTAATTTACTGTTAAAATGTTATAACACACAATGAAGTGAATTAATCCTGCAAGATATATCTACAATGATTAATTTTAAATTATATTTTATAATTGATTTAAATTAAACTTTATATTAAATTATTTTACATATTAATATAATTTAAAATAAAAATAAATGCTAATAGAAATAAAATGAAAGTAAAAATTAATAATGTCCAGTTCATAAAATTTGATGAAGAAAAAAATAATTATTTAAATTTGGAATAGAATTGTGACAAAATATTATTTGAAAAACAAATATTTTTTTTTAATCATTAAAATATTAAATAAAGCATAGAATTAAGAAATAAGAGTGAAAATACAAAAAATGTTCTTATTTCTTGATTATATAATATTATTGACTAATTTTTCAATAATTATTGCAATTAGTATTTATAAATTATTTTATATATATATATATATATATATATATATATATATATATATATATATATATATATATATATATATATATATATATATATATATATATATATATATATATATATATATATATATATATATATATATATATATATATATATAGATATTCATTGGTCTTTGTAATAAATTATTTATTAAAAATAATTTGCATTATAATTACAAAAAAATTAACAATGAATAACGAATATGGTTAAATAAATAAATATATTTAACATAATTGTAAGTTTGAAAATTGTTAAGAAATTTAATAAAAAAATATATAAAAAAACATATATAACCGCGAATATTAGAATAAAATGAATTTTCATAAGAAAAAATAATTTATTTTTTGTAAAAGATCAAAATATATTCATTCAAATATTTTTTTTTGGTAAAGAAAAAATAATTTTATATACCAAAAAATAAACTTTTTTGTACATTATTTAATCATATTTTTATTTTTTCAAAAAATATAAGAAATCGATGTAATTGATTACTTTTTTAATCATATCTATTTATCTATAAATATACATATAGGTAAAATTTTTTTGGAAATGATTACATAAAAGAGTATATAAAAATATATAATTTTTAATATACTTTATAAAATTGTAAAATAATCATATATATTAGGTTGGCAAGTATCTCCCTTCCGCTTTTTTTTTTTTTTTTGTACATAGCTGCGAAATTCAAAAGACCAGAAGGCGGAAGGGAGATATTTGCCAACCTAATATATTTTTAAAAAAGTTTCTATTAAAAATAATATGCATTAAACAATGAAATTCGTATTTAATTTCATTAATATGTATATTTTTATTAAAAAAATATTATCATGATTTTATTTCGAATAAAATATGATTAATAATAAAATGTTTTTTAATATTATAAATATTATTTTTTAGTTATAAAATCAATAACAATACTAGGTAAATTACTTTAGTAAAGAGACATTTTTCTTCGAATACTTTTAATTAATTTAAATTTAATTAACAAAAGTTAATTAAATGTTACATATTTCCAATTATTTATATTCATTTGTTGCAAAAATAGAAAATATTTTTTTGAAAGACGTTAAACAGATTTATTATTAATTCTTGAAAAATTATAAACATATATATATATAGATATATATATATATATAGATATATATATATATATATATATTGTTTATTTATATAAAATGATTGGTTTTCATGAATGATTTAAATAATGTATAAAATATAAAGAAATAATTATAACACTTACCAATACATGTCAATGCTGCATTTGTCTAAACACAATTATTTATTTGATTTACGAACGACGCGATTAAACGATTTAATATAAATTAATTGATTTCATCGTGATTGATTCTATTATATATGGATTTATATAAATGTTAATCTTTTTATCTGGAGAGAAAGAAAACGAAATTGTGACAAACAACGAAACGCCGTTAGTAACGAACTGTTCGTCACACAAGAGTTGAAACGACGTTAATGTTTCGATGCGGCACGTTCAAGTTTTCGTGAATGTCACGCGACGTTTTGAGAACGCGTCCCACGCTGTTCCTATCACGTGATTTATCCACAAGTCTGTTCTATATCGTTTCACGTTAAATACTACTCATTGTAATGTAGCGTGACCCGTGCAAAAATCGACAGACACGTTTGGATAGAAAAGTCTTAACCTGAGAAAAGTTATAGCATTACATTCAAAAAGAAGGGACTGTAAATAGTCTCTAGTAATTACGTTTAAATGATTACACTTTTGACAAATATTAACGACAGAGAAAAATTCTTACACACACACACACATATACATATATATATATATATATATATATATATACATGTACATACATATATATAGATATATATATATATATATTGAATACATGTACAACATTTTAAAATATTGTAATAAATATAAGAAATAGTAATTTAACTTGTTATGAGAAAATAATATATTTTTACAAGCCATTTTTACTCAATTCTAAAATTATTGTACTATATATTTGTAATTTATTTCAAAGTTTACTATACTATTTTATATATGAATATATATATATATATATATATATATATATATATATATATATATATATATATATATACACATTGGTACAAATATTATAGTTAAAAATTATTGTAAAATCAAACTTTATATTGAAATACGTGTTTATATATGTATATATATATATATATATATATATATATATATATATATATATATATATATATATATTCAGGTGAGTATATGAATGAATAAAATGTTCCCCTGAAAAATTATTTACATTTCATAATTATTTTTTATTTTGATTTTTTATTGTTAATTATATTTACTAAATACTTTAATAAAGAATACGTCAGAATATAGGCGCCTTGAATAAATTCAAATAATAACGGTTATTCAATAACAAAATAGAAAGCAAAGAGGAATAAATGTTATAATTGACATAAAGTTTAAATATCAATAATACTGTTTAGATTTTAAAAATATTAATTCAGATTATTATTATTTTTACAGTAATGGAAATTCTGGAAGTTATGTTTAACAGTTATAACAATAGTAAAGTTAAATTATTTATCTATTTCTTAAAATAACATGTGATATTTATTCTATAATTATTTAATATATGAAAAGTATATAGAGTTAATTATTTTAATTATATATATATATATATATATATATATATATATATTAAGGGGAAAAAAATTTTAAATACTTACAAACAAAAATCTCACTACCAAAATAAATAACATTAAATTAAAATAACAAACAATTAACGATAACACAACAAAATAATATAAGTAACAAACTTTAACAGAACCACTTTAAAATCTGCACATATTCGAATAAATCAACAACAAAATTTAATTTTTTGAAACATTTCAAAGTGAACATATTTAAATCGTCGATTAAATTCTAACACGTCGATATTGACAATTTAGAACGTGTTCGCGAATTCGAATTAGATACACTGAACAGAAAAAAATAAATTTCGATTTGTATATTTCACGAACAAAGTTCGAGTGTGGTTGACAGCGTCGCGTTCAAACAAACTATGTGGCAGCATCAACGTCGGCGTTTGATACAATTCTGCAGGCAGGGTGCATTCGGCTGCAGGGTCCACCCTCCGTTAGTGCGTGCACATATAAGGCGCCACCACCATCTCCCCGTCGTACGCGCGCGCATCCCCTAACAATCCTCCTCCTCTGAATACAGGGATGAAAAGTATTCTGCCCTTCCGTGAGGCCTACTATCTACGTAGAAAGTTAGTCGCCAACGGTCGCTGAAGCTCAACACAAGCAGCAAAATGTACAGTTCGTTTCAGCAACATTTGTATTGAATGTTTTATATATATATATATATATATATATATATATATATATATATATATATATATATATATATATATATAATAGAATATCAATTTAAGGAATAAACATTTTAGATAAATATCAGATTATTTTATACTTAATAGACATATTTATTCAGAAAATTAATCATTACTTTACACTGTAATTAACAAATTATTCCCTTATAACTTAGTCAAGTTCAAAAGTAACCTGTGTGAAAGTAATTATATTTTACATTCATAAGAGACTTAATTAGAATAGAAATTAAATGTATGAAGATATATGTTAGATTATTTAAGAATAACACTATAAGAAATGAAAAATATTTTCAATAGAATATATATTTTTGTCATATATTATATGTACATACTTTAAAATACATTTTTAATTATTATTTATTATAAAATTGGCGAATTCATTTTTCCTGTGACAAATATTTTTCAGTATTAATTTTCTGTAAATGTAGAATATTTATTTAGATTAAGAAATTTGTTATTAAAAATTAATAATTACGATCTCCAAATATTAATTTTCTAGATTTTTCAAGATAAAAATGATTGTAAACAAGAAGTGCAAATATGTCTTATAATTAGTCGATTTCCTATTTCAATATTTAAAAAAAAAACAGTAAACGAATATTTTTTGTAGAAAAATCATTAAATTTAAGATATATTTAAAATGATTATTTATTATTAATTCCTTATAAGAGATATAAATTGAAAAGTATGGGGAAAAAATATAAATAATGAAATAATTTTGATAACAGTTATTAGTTTTCTCTTATATATTTCAAAATAAAGTAAAATTCGTATTAAAAGAGCCAATTACTATTTTTTGCTTTTATAAGTGACTAAAAATGTCATTTTTGTGTTAAAACATGAAATTTTCCTACATTTTGTGTAAACATAAAATTGTTTAAATATTTAATTATTTTTTTTTGAATTGTATCGTTATTACTGGATTTTAATTTGGAATATAATTCAAAATTTTATGTGTGATTAAAATTCAGAAAAATAAACGATGAGGAGATGAAAGATTAATTTTAAAAAAATGTTTATAAGGAAATTATAAACTGGTTTTCAGAAAATTTCCAATCCATATTTTTTCTATACAATATTTTTAAACAAAAATCTTGTCTCGTATTTACTTGGATATTTATATGATTTCAGAATAGATTTTATTATCGATGTTTGTATTTTTTTAAAGTTTTTGTACAGAAAAATTATTGAAATATTATATTAATGAAAACTAGTTTTTTTACAAATATATTTAAAGCTCAATAGTTATATTTTGTAACTAATGATTTAGTGATATTAAAAATTATAACAATTTTTATGAGATAAAAATTTAAAACCTATAAATACGTACGAAGACAACATAATATGATTTTATTAAATTAAAATTGGGATCTTTGTTATAGAATCTAATTGTGTTTAGTAATCAAGTATTAATTTTCAATTTGTGATTATTTGTTCTTATCAAGAGATTCATTATTTGGAATGAGTAATAAAATACCTAAAAATGGTTTATAATTATGACGAATTCTATAATATTATCTTTATGAATAAAGGTTAATGTGAATATGACACAATATGAACACATGATAATTTTCGAAACTAATATATGATATTGTTTAAGAAAAAATGTTTTTATACAATAAATAAAGACTCATAGACAAAAATTATGATTTTAAATATTTTCATTATTATGTAGTGTGTTAAGATTTTATTGATAATTAAAATAAATTTACATTTCGTTATTTCTCCGTCGGTCAAACATAAGAAATTAATTTGGAATATTTTTTTGTGATGTAGTGGTTCGTATTACAGCCTGTTATGTGAAAGAATGTTATTGATTCTCGATCAATGAAAATAATGAATTGATTTTCGATTGGAGATATATTGCAAGCGAGATTCTTTAACAGAAGTGAAAACAACCTACATAAGAGAGTAAAATCTTGAATAAAAAATTCTTACTAATTCATCTAGTTAAGGTAGTATGACTAAGAATCAATGGTAACATTTAATAAGAATTTCGCCAGGCAGTGGGCTGATATAAGCAATTATAATTATATAATATAAATATATATGTACTTTTTTAAAAATAGTATAGGTATATATAACTGTAGTCAAAAAATGAGCGAAAGATTTTTTTAAATTTTTTATCAATAATTATGTATCGCATTTCATCTTTGAACTATAATTAAAATGTTTATATGAAGTATGTGCTTTTCAAAAAATAAATAAGATCACCTATAAAAATTATAATTTTTTATCAAAGAAAATATTCAAATAAAAAATATTTCTCGTCATATTTAACCATATTTTTATAACAAAAGATTTTTACTTTATAATAAATATTTTACAGATAATTTTCTTTCGTTATTAAATTACTGATTTTTTAAAGGTATATATATATATATATATATATATATATATATATATATATATATATAATATTTGATATATTTACATCTACGTTGTTTTAATAACGTGTTTGCTATTTATCTGAATGCCATGTTAAATAATTTTCGTAACGTATAAAACGTTATCCTACATATACACTTATAAAATCCGTAGAAATGATCTCAGCCCTAAGTTTTGCTCTTCCTGCCTAGTCTGATGTAATGCTACTTTTTACCCTACTCCGTAACAGGGGTTGAAATGTTCGGGGAATAGAAATTATGGCCTGTTGGAGTTGGAATTATTTTAAGGTCAGAAGGGTTTTAGATGAGCGTATTGATTTTCGCTTGAGTAGTTGGAAAATATTAAAGGGTTAAAATTTTAATTCTTTTCATAAAAAATACATGATATAAACATTTATATATATATATATATATATATATATATAGGAAATGTATACTATTGTATTTTTCATATAATTTTACATTTTATCTATTGACATTTAAATTGAAATCCATAAAACTGTATATTAATAGTACAGTGCTTTTTCAATGGCAATTACATGTACTGTCAACTGTATAGTTTACCTTTTATGTTGATGTAATTTGTTAGCTACAGAATCAATGTTACGAAAAAAAATGTTGTTTAATACAATGAGTTTACCATTTTTGTTCATGATACAAATTATTTATAATGTTATTTTTAATGGTCAGATAATTTATATAGTATTTTTTTGTGGTATAGTTAGATGAATTCACGTTAATTACAGTTGAATTAATTTGTGGTTATACAAAGGGATGTCTATAAAAACGATATTGATTCTCTAAATGATTTGATTGTAAAAATATACAGTTTAAGCTCAATCTATTTCAAAATAGTTCTCTGTACTATATATGGACGTATGTGATTTTTCCTCATTTATATGTATTAATTTTTCTCTTCTAGCTCTTTTAAATTTTTTTCTTTTAATCTAATAAATATTTCGAAAAAAAATTAATGTAAGTAGGATTTTTTCTATGAAATAAAAAAAAGTTTCCTTAATATAAAAATGTTTTGAAAAAGTGATATCTTAAGAAATTTCGTCTTAATTTATATTTGGTTACAATTTTGCTCATTTTTCTTACATATTTTATATAATTATTTATATATTTCCAATAATTCTAATAACACTACTTTTGTAATGTAAATTCAACTAAAAATATATTTTTTAAAAAATCCAGATTATCGTTGATTTCACTGAATATTTTGTTCGAATCAAAAACATTTATAGAGATATATAGAAATTTTGATAAAAATTTTTAATAAAGAAAATTTAGAAAAAATATTTTTGGTATTAATAAAATTTAATTCTGATTTCATCAATGATTTTAATTATCAACATTTTTCAATTATATTTGAAAATGATATTTAATTTACATACAATCGTTTCTTATTATTTACTTTATATTTTATTACTTTCTAATGACTACAAAAAAATATCAGCTAGAAAATATAATCCGTTACTCTAATTTATCTGTATTCATAATATATATATATATATATATATATATATATATATATATATATATATATATATATACGTATATACAATAAAATGACTACTATAACTAAAAATAATTTTAAATATACTTAGTTTAAAAAAGCAAATATAATTTATTTAAATAAACAAAAATGTGGTCGATCAAATCATTGCAAAATTAGTTCGAATAAAATGAAAATATTTCTATTTATACATTAAAAAGCAATTAGGGTCAATAAAATGAAAAATCTTATTATAGCTCAACCTTTTGTGATATAAGTAAGAAACGAAATCATTTTCTACCAAATTACAATAAAGTTTAATGTAATAAAAACTATTTATAAACTAACATGCACATAAATACACATATATACATACATACATACACACACACACACACACATATATATATATATATATATATATGTATATTATTATATTTGCAAATTATAAAAATCAATATTATTAATGAAATAATTATTTAAAATTTTAATTAGTACTGTTTTTTTATTTCGATTGAAATATTCTGAAATGTAACTTAAAGAAAATTTTACTAGAAGTGATTTTTTTTGAAAAATTAGATTCGTTTTGGGAAGTGAATATACAAGTGATTTTTTTCAATATATATATATATATATATATATATATATATATATATATAAGTAATGCGCACAAAATGACAACTCCAGAAATTATAACTAGCAGTCTTATTTTTACGTCGCCGTTAGCGGCTGATGTCGTGCCGTTAATTTCACAGCATGAAGCACGGGCGCTGCAGGGCGTAGCGCGCGCGGGACCCCACGGGCCCGCACGCCACGCGACTTCGACACTATTATGATTTGTGGCGGCACCGGTGGTCCGTGCGCCGGCACGTACAACGGCCAAATCACTTGGGAAGAAGAAAATGTCATAAATTATAGCAGCGCGCTTATTTGCCAAAAGGAACACATCGACGTGTACGACAAATACGAACTTTTTTTGTTTTCCTGCGTCGAAATAACGTAGTATTTAATTGAAATGTAGTAATTCCACTGTTGCATAGAAAAAATATCAATACAAAAATATTACAGTGCTTCCGTTCGAAATAGTATACTCGTACTTTGTTACATTTATGTACTCCATATCACTTAGAGTATTTTATTATTTCTGGTAAAAATATATTTATCTAACATTTTTTGATAAAATAATATCGTTTTAGGAAAGGATTATAATTATAATTTAATTATATTTTTTCCACAGTTTCAAAAAATGTATTTTTCAAATAATATAATATGTATAAATTATGACGAAATTAAATATAAATAATATTTATGTCCCTCTTTTGATTATTTAAATAACTATTTGGATACAATATTATAAAATTAGTAGTATTTTTTAATAATGAAATCTGAAATTAGTTAATATGTTTTTTATTACTTGCTTAAATATTATAACTATGATATTATTATTTTAATAAATATTTTTTTAGGAAATAAATATAAGGTGTGTACATATATAAATTTTATTAATGTTTTTCTCAATTATTTACTTGTTTTAGTAAAATAAATTACAAATAAAAATACAAGAGTCAATTAATTTTCATTGTTTTTATATTAAATCAGATGAAAATTAGAAATATCGAAAGAATAATTATAAGAATATAATATTCAATCAGTAACATTTCCAATTTGAAAAATTGAATAAAAACAATTATATTATATTAACAAACATTCTGAAAAAATATCTGTCTTGCTAAATTCCTACACGAAGTAAATAACAAAATGATTTCTGTGATAATTGTCACATAACATCAAGAAAATTTGAAATTGAGGTATAACAGCCACTCATATTTCATAAATACATATAACACTCTACATTTATTTTCCGTACTGTTGTCTATAGAACTTTCTTGAAACTTTGTGATAAATTCCATATGTCTGACAGTTGCGATTTTGTGGCTGATGTAAGACAGATTTGAAAATGAAGGCGTTAATTGTTATTAGTGTTGTCAGTCCATATATCGTACAGAAACAGTTCTATGTAAAAGTGTAATGCTTATTCGAGTAATTTTGTTAGGATTCGCTGTAATTTCATATTAACATACATGTTTCATTATAAAAAATTACGAAAAATATGTTAAAATTAAACAATAGAATTAATTAAAATTTTTATACGTGAAAGATATGTATAATTTTTTGTCGGTTTTCGCGAGCTTTATATTATTTTAATAAAGGTATGTGATGTGCTGACCGCAGAATCCGTTCTCTGAATTAGGAGAGTGTGGTAGCTGTATTAGTATACGTTTTCTTCGTACGTGCTTGTCTTTGAGGAATGCTAGCTGAGTATTTAGGGGCAGATATACAACTGCTGGCGGGAGTTACTATAGAACGCGGAGGTATTTGGCAGGACGAGCACTAACAGAAAGGGGAGTGATGAAGACAGGGATGCAGCGGCGTCAGAGCGCCAAGCAGGTAGTTTGCAGCAAACCAGCCGAGTGATATTCGTGATATACAGCTAACATTCATTTTCGTAGCTGAAAACTGGCCATAAAATAAAAAGTAAACGAGGGAAGTGAATTTTACTGGCGGCACCGCATCACAAGGGTAACGTTACGATCATACTTTCACATACTAAAGTGGAACGATTCATGGGTACATGTACTTAAGATGTGAATCATGCAAAGAATGATATATAAATCATAAGAGGTTCATTGATTACAAATTTAAATTATATATATATATATATATATATATATATATATATATATATATATATGTTTTATTAGCTAAGTAGAGATTATGAAAATATTTATTCTAAAAATACAGTTTTTATTCATAGATAATTAAAATCAAAAAAAAATATTTTTTTTAAATATATCATCGAGTTTAAAAATATTTCTATGGGTTTGGTATTGTTCTAAAATAATATATATATAATTAAATTATTTTTTAATAGAATTTTCATTTCTAATTATGTATTATAAAAGGATTTAAATTAAATGTATGCTTTATTATGAGTTTTTTAATATTAATATTTTTTTGTTAATAAAATGTATTACTAAACCTTATGAGGTTTTAAAATGTAATTTTATGTAATCAGAAATATTACATTAAATTAAAATTTGAGTAGTAGAAAAATAATTATTATAACTTGATAATATTTTTTTTAAGAATATATCTGATTTTCATTGAATTTTAAAAAAATCAATATTTTTTTATATATTACATTTCTTAAGAAAATCTATTTATATGTATATTTTTCATTTATTTATACACTCATATCTTTAATATATATTTTTTAATAATAGATAACTGACGTAAATAATAATTTAATAACGTAATAAAATATCATTTTAGATGAGTAGAAAATAAAAAATTCTACATATATTTCTCATGCAGAGTACGTAAGACTGTTCAGTCTTGAAATTGTCATCATATGTGAATCTAAGAGGGGTTGAACATCAAAATATTTAGGTATGAGATATTCAAGGAATAGCTGAAAATAGAGGGAAAAGCGGTTCACAACGATGATCTCCATGAAATGTGCACCATATGTCAGAGGCTAGACTGGAAAATGGTTAAATCCTGAACTCACTACAACGTTGTATCTACACTGCACACCGTGTTGCTTATGACTGTCTGCAACTGTTGTCTAAATGTAACAAACATCCACGGGCCAAGCATTTATACAACTGTTTCCTCGGATTAAACTAATGATTTCGCGATGACCTCCGTGCTATTATCTGAATCATTATCGTCGCTTTATCTTTTGTCACGTGTTCGCCGTAATGAGAATGTTCTGATAATTTATATAGTGAGCTGATTTATCGAACGTTAATGCGGTTGCCGAACTGTATTAGATTCATTCGGTTCTGTGTAGAACGGCACGTCAAATGTTTCGTTATATTATTTTGATAAATGTGTACTTTGATGATTTTTGAGAAATACATTAATTTGAATACAATTCTTAGATATATATATATATATATATATATATATATATATTCAATCATAATTCTATTAAAATGAATATATTTCTCAAATACATACATACATACATATATATATATATATATATATATATATATATATATATATATATATATATATATATATACATACCTAGAAAGAGAGAGAGAAATATTCATTTTTACACTTAATATACAAATGAAAATATTTTTTATATTTTCCATTAACGATATATTGTTAAATATTTTTGAATTTTATGACAATTTTTAAAGTTGAAAATAAGTATATATATATATATATATATATATATATATATATATATATATATATATATATATATATAAATGTGCGTCTGTATTAAGAGTTATTTTATTGCTAAACTAGAATTAGTTTGCAAATGACGCGTAATGTATTTATTAGGTTTGATATCAAATTATATTCTTATGATGAACATTATGTAAAATACTGACTTTTTATAATTTTATATAAGTAAAAAACTACGAAATTAACATGATGTACGTCTCATAAATAATAATTTATATATATATATATATATATATATATATATATATACTCGTATATATAATTATATGTAAATATATATAAGTGCTTGGTTGTGTGCATGTGTATGTTTATTTGAAAATAATTTGTATATCATTTTTAATGTCATACGTGAAATACATTTTCGTTTCTGACAAAAAACTGCCTCGTTATAATCCAATGCAAACACTTCAACTTTAAACCAATTAATTTTCTCATTTTAATCCCTCTGTATTATGACACCTTTTATCATGACCGTATGCATGCGTCGTGTGATTTCACGTAAAAATTCGTTTATATAATTCGCAGATTACAGCTTACTTTTTTCCGCACTTAGTGTTTTAATTTGAATTTCCATTTGTGTTGTCGTCCTCCACTAGTCCACTGGTCAGAATCTCCCCAGTTACCATACCATATCGTCGTGCATGTGCTGACTGTTTTCTCGAGTGGTGAAAGCGTCGTATAGGGCGTTTGTTCGTGAGAGGCAGATGAGTGAGCTTGGGACAGAAATGGTGGTGGTTCGCTTGTCATCACCCCGATATGCACAAAACAGGCGCAAAGCCGTGCTAAGCCGTTGTCCGCGCGGTCAACCCGCAATCTCTGCCACTGGATATAGTGGAGTGGTGTAGGCGCCGGGAATCACCCTGACTTTGGCGTGTGGCCGTGACAATCCACCCCAAAATTTGCTGCATGATTCCAACGTGATTATTTTACGTGAAGTATTTGGCATCGAACCATGAGAAAAGGAAAACATATTTTATTTAATTATTTTTTGTTTCGGATTATATTTGACAACACTTGGCAGGTGAAATAATACCAGTGGGATCAAATACCAACATATTGTTTTAAAAACTCTGACGAATTGTGAACGGTAACTTAATGAAGTGGCCACATGAGTGGTGTTACGTAGATAAGATATTTTCATGATGTCAATTTTCATTAAAATTTAATTTGTAAACAGCTTGAAACAAAATTAAAATTAACTTTTATATGTGTGTTTTAGATCAGATATATTATATTGTTGATTTAAAAGTAATTATGAAAAAATACAAAATTAAACGATTATTGAATCGTTACAAATCTTTACAGTAATTTCGACATTTGAATAAGATTTAATTACGAAACGATAAAACGGGCAAATGATTATATATCTACAATATATAGTGTAATATGTACAAAATCACACATTCAATTTATATTTTATATTGTGAATTTATATAAAAACAGATTTAAAAACCTACTGATATATGTACGCTTGTGAGCGATCGAACGATAAAAGCAATTTCACTTTGCGTGATCATTATGTCATTCATATCAATAATTACAATTAAATATGCTGATAAGGCGAATGTAAGTACCTTCTCGTTTCTTCAAATCTGGGACATGAAAAGCGCGCGAGGGGGACTGTAGCCCTCATAGACGGCGGCAGCTGGAGCCGCCGGCATTGAGACGTCCCGACATGAAACTCCAATCTCGTGGAAATGCTAATTAATGCATTTCATATATTTTTAAATAGTCAAACTTCTAAATACGATAGCAACAGCGCAGCACCGATCTCATTCATTCTCAATTTTTGTTAATTTCAGAAATAAAACGTTTTGAATGTCGCCGTTTAAAAGGATTAATATTTTGTTGAAATATGAAATGTGTCAAATGGAGTAAACACTTCAGTCATTTTAAATATTCGTCAGTGTTATTATATTCAGTTGAATGAGGAACTGTTTTAGGAACAATAACAACATTTGAATATATACTTTTTTAAATTAAACACCAACTTTACGTAATATTTTTCGTTATAGAGAGAGAAAACTAAACATATATTTTGAATTTACAATTGCAGTCATCAATATTTAAATTTCAATCTATATGTAGTTTAATTTATAAAATTTGATTATATATATATATATATATATATATATATATATATATATATATATGTATATTTCATTAAATATTTTATAAGTCAATGACACCAAGTGAATTTAAAGAATTCATAAATCTTTTAAAAATATATGTATACTAATTTTTTTAATTTGATCATCATTTTATTTCTTTCAATTATATATATATATATATATATATATATATATATATATATATATATATATATATATACATAATATATATATATATATATATATATATATATATATAATTATTAAATAATTAACAGCGAATATTAAAATAAGTTTTAACTAAAAAATAATCTATTGCTATTATAGTAATATATGACATACTGAAATAATCTATTTTACATTAAATTAAAACTAAAAACTATTAATATTATTGTTGAAAATAAAGGTTACAAGTTTGAAATAATTATATCAATGTTGATAAAATAGTGCTGTTTTAAGTTACAAAATCATGATCGAAGCAACTAACAGACGAATAAATATAAAATTTCAAAAGTATAAAACACTAATGTAAAAAGTTATTCAAATTACTTTTTGAACAAAAATATCTTCATCAAGTGAAAAGACGTTTCTATAAAATACAATAATATTTATATTTCAATATTGCATCGATATCATTTGACGAATAAAAATATTTTCTCAATGCTGTGAAATTTGAATAATATCAAGAACAGCGAGCAGATCTTGGTAGAAACATGGATCATTCAATCAGAACAAATTAATTTCTGTTTTTACAATTATTTGTAATTGGATATTCTGAATAATAAGTAGCCAGCTCCGACTGCTCAGCCCGTAACATTTTTGTATTCCGATGAGAACGGAGAAGACGGTCGAATGGACTAATTTGAGTTTCCCGCGACGACGCCGTCACCGAACGGGGTTCGGGTTTGGGGTTGACGGGTAGACGTTTGGGGTGTTGCTTATTGGAGATTCGAACGTCAACCTCATACTACAATCATATTCCTCTCTGTCCGTCGTCCGTCGTCTGTCTTTCGTGTTTTCTTTCCCCCAATTCTAATTTCATTGCTGCAGTCTGTATGCATATCGATTAAGCTTGACTACATGTACACAGGCGATGTAAGTACCCACAGCACTGAGTGACTGGGTCACAGATGTAAATAATTAGTTAGATGCATTACGTTTTAGTTAATACATATTTGATATCGGATTCAATTGAAATTAGACTTGTATTAGTAAATGTAAATTTCTCTTATGGACATTAAAATATTAAATAATAAAAATAAATTATTAATAAATAATAAACTAACTCTATATATTAATACAAATAAAACTATGAGAAAAATTTAAAATAAAACATTATGCATAATATATAATCTTATAATCAAAGTAACAACTATAATCTCAGATAAACTTATAATTTAGATTTACTTGAATAAGTAATCACGTCTTTAATCTATGTAAATTGAATATCAAATAGTCGACAATATATATATATATATATATATATATATATATATATATATATATATATATATATATATATATATACATACATAAGGTCATTCAAATGTGGCGTCTAGATTTGTGATTTATTAAAAAGAAAATATACACATGTTTCTTGTTAATAAAACACAAATATATACATTTACATATATATATATATATATATGTGTGTGTGTGTGTGTTTAGATAAAATTATGGGAATATCATAAAATACATTTCTAAAATTTAGTTTCGACTATTGGTTTTATTCTTTAATAAACAATATTTTCATAGTTAGAAATATTCTCATACATTCTTATATATCCATTTATCTTAAAAAAATAATTATTTATATGAAATATAAAAAGAAAAAAAAGTTTTTTTATACATAATAATATACAAAAATATATGAAATTGAGTTAGGTAAAAAATAATTTTCTCTGTCATAAAATAATATCAGAATATGATAACTGATCGATAAAAGTTAAATATTTTACATGTACATGTTTGCAAATTCGTCACATTTACATCTATGGCTGGACGTAAGACATATATACATAGTATTCACGAGTCGGTTGATTGAACGAGCCGAATTGTAGGCTGGGAGCCGATGTTCAGTGCATTCACAGACTTTATACTAGACGTCTAGCTCAAAGTTGTTTGATATCGTTAAATTAAAACATTAACTCAACCATCGTCGCAAATACTCCATACTTGTTTGATTCAAACACTAATAGAATGTCGATAAATTTAAAAGCATTCAAAATTATATATGAATCTAGCAGTTATGTATTTATAAATAAGTTATTTATTTATTTTATAGTTAAAATAAATACTTGTCATTATAAAAAGGTTTTGCTTTTTACAATTTTTACTATAAATAATTTGAATCACTTGATATATATGATAAAAAAAACTTAAAATAGTATAAACAAAAAATCTGTAGCTTATATAAATTGTAATACAAATTACTATTAAAATATTTAAAATTATATTATAAAAAATATTAATAAATAGGACTAACTTTAAAATTTAAAAAAATACTACTTAAAGTAAAGGTTATATATCTATCTATATTTATATCTGAGTGTATATATGTATATATATATATATATATATATATATATATATATATATATATATATATAATATGTGAATGTGTGTGTATATGTGTGATAAATATTCTACTAACAAATTTATAATTAATTAGCACAACACACTAAAATATTTGAATATACTGGAAATTATGGATTTTTGTACTGATTTATCAATATTTAAAACTATTATAACAATATTTCTTAATTTTGTTTTTTCTCTAACCTCATACTCTGTTAATTAGTTTAAAAAATTATATTTTTAATCATTTTTTGTGTTTTTTTTCGAAAAAAATATTGAAATGAAATTTATTAGTTTCATTTCCATTAATTAATTTTATATATAAAAAAATAGTGAATGTATTTAAAAGGGCAAAAAAAATATGAACTTTATTGTTCTAGAAATTTTTTTTACATTAATATCTAAAATTTTACTGGCATTTTTAATAATATCTTAAACTTCGGTCATTTTGATGAAAATTCTTTTATTTTCGGATTTATGTATATAAAATAAAAAATTTAAAATATTTTATGTGCTTGATTTCTGAAGAAATTACTATTGAAATGCATGTATACAACAAAGAATAAAGAAATAAATGATTATTAAACATGTTAATAGAATATAAAATATGGTATGAAAAATTAATTATTTCGACTATCAAATTATATCGAGAGCAATTTTTTTTATAATAATTTTTTGTATGTTAAATTGACAAAAAATGTTTATAAACTTGATATAATTCTGTTTATGTTTTCAATAGTCAGAAATAATATAAAAAATAGAAAATATATAAGCAATTAAATCATAGTAAATCATTTCTGTATAATTTTAAATATTAAATTTAGAAATTCGATTAGTTCTTTTATTGCATATATTTGTCTATTAAATGTATTATTATTTTATTTTAAAAAAGTGAATAAATAAGTTATTGACAACTGACAATTTCTTGTTTAAAGAAGTTTATGTTATTCCATTTGAAAATAACTACTGTAAACGATTTCAATAAATTCAAATCCGTAAACCGAAATATTCATCATTCAAAAATTCCAAGCCGAAAATATAACAATTCTCAGCAGGTAGCTAGGGTGTGTAGTAGCAGATTTCGAAACTGGTGTCGGTGTACAATCTCGTCTGAAACTTTTTCTACCGCACGTCAGATTGCTTTTTAGTCGACCGGGAGGGATTGTGTTCATACAAAATGTGAACGGACCGCGGGTCAAAGGCACCAGCTTGCTTCCGAGAAGGTGCCAGCTGGAAACAGTGGCAGTCTAAGGCGTCGAGACGCGTGGTACGGTGTGCCGCGGCTGATTTATCACCGACATGTGATATATGTTCGCTTGATTTACGCGCACTGCCTCACCGGTATAAGTAAGTAGTAGAAGGTTTATGTACGCACAAAATCTCAGCTTTATGGAGAGTTGGCTTTAAAATGTAAGCTAGTGTTAAGGGATGTCACAACCATGCTAGCACGACATCATTTAAAAATATTACTTGTATCGACATTCGTCTTAAATCATGTAGATAAATGCATACGAGTAAAATTGATGTATTGTACTTTTAAATGAAATTATGAATAAAAAATCATTGTATTTCATTTTACGGGTTTTTTAAAATGAAACTAAAAATTAACAATAATATTAATTTGAAAATTACTAAATTTTTAGTTTATTTTCAATTTGACAGCTTTTTCTATTGCTAGATTGATTATTAAAAATAATTTTTGTTCTAAATAATTTATTTGGAAAGGTTTAATAGCTTCAAGCCATTTTATTTTTAATACAACTTTTAATTGATTAATAAAATCGATACAATAAATTATTATAAAAATGTTATTTAAAACATGACCACTGATACTAATTATATTATTTACAAATAGGAAAAATAAGAATAAAATATTTTAAATATTTATAAAGAATTATAAAGAAAAAAATTTTTTAAGTAATATTTAATAAATAATAACAATATATTTTCATTATCAAATTTATAGATTTCATAGATACTTTTAAAGAAGAAAATTGATATCAATATGAAAAGTAATTATACAGAATGATTACTGATTTAAATATAAAATTATTTTTTCATAAAAATCGTAATTTAGATTACAAATGAAATTATAATATTTAATTACTACCTAAGATTTTTTTAAAAAAAATCTTTTTAAAACAAGATTGTTATAAGATTGTCAATTATAATAAAAATAATAATTATGTATTAATTTTAAGCAATTACTTAAATTAACTTGATTCATAGAATGCAGAATGTTAGGTTATTAAAAATTATTTAATATTTAAAGAACGTTGGAACTGAGTTAAACGATAGATGGAAAAATAAACTTGAAAAGCATACTATAAATTTTATAAATATATGTTTATAAACATTTATGATTTAAAAATATACACGAACATATTTTTAAGGAAAAAAATACATAAATATTTTCCAATAATTCAGTGAAATCCATATCGGTATAAATCTCAAAAGGAGAAAATATCTAAAGAATAATTTATGGCATTGTACGACAGCAGGAAAAAACTGCTGATCCAATGGAGACCGGGCAACACCTACACATGCAATTATATCGGTATCAGAAATGTAAATCTACGAAGGCCTTTCGAGAGCAAGCTCTATCGATAGACTGTGTTCGAAATCGAAACGGTCATAAAACTTCGCTCTTTGGCACCTGCTTTAGTTGCTCACTCATATTTTACTAGGGTGAAATGTTGTTACGAAATGATTTATGTCGTGGCTAAGATTGGCAATTATTTCTGAATTTTTTACATTATTTTTAAATCATTAGTGATGATTGGTGATTGATGTAAATATTTTAGTATAGATCTTTTATATATATATATATATATATATATATATATATATATATATATATATATATATATATATATATATATATATATTATTATAACAAGACATTTTCTTTACCATTATGTTTTTTGTTATGGTATGTATTCCAAATACTAAATAATTGTATTTCTAATTTATGAACGTAAATTAACATTAAAGCTCATAAATTTTCATGAAAGCTTGATCGTCATAATTTAAAATTAAACTTTATTAAAGATATCATCGTATCTAGGTTAATAGAATCAATAATTACATTTTTTTAATAAGAAATCCTAACCTGAGCTTGTAATTTTTTTGGTAATTGCAATTTTATTAAAATAAATTATAAAAAAATTAAGAATATATATTCAAGAATTGTTTGAATATTATCAGAAACAATAATTTGTTTTATAAAAACTATAGAGAAAACGTATCTATGTAATAAAGTTTTCATCAATTGTGAAAAACTGATTAATTAATGAAAACAATTAGATTAGTATATATTTGAATATCTTAAAAGAATCGTACATACATTGTTTTGAGATATGGTGTACAAAAGCATCAACTATATTGTACAAGCCTACGAGAATCATGTTTCTTATCGCGTTTCTAGCATTTCCCTCGACAACGAGAATTTCGACAAATTAGTCATCAGTGTCCCCGTATTTTACTCGTTCCACCGCAGACGTTACTTATCACGTCTCAGTATGACAAAGAACAACATATTCTGTATAATGTCTGTATGAAAAGGAGACTGAATAAAGAGCAATACACGAGACTGTTATATTTATGCATTTCATGGCGGTGTGAGAAACCAGTGCTTTCGTTGTTACTTTTTATTATGCTATAGCAACGAATGCGACAATATGTCATTTAGATCGCTTCATATTTACCAGGTTTACGGTAATTTAGCACACGTTCGTTGTATGAAAAAAACGAAGAATGTATAGAATGAATGTAAGGGTTTTATAGAGAATTAAAGAAAAGATATACTATAGAATTTACTCACCCTTGATCTGGTTTATGAATTGACTGTGTAGGACGTGCTGCTCTAAGTGACCTGGTCTTGTCTTCCACCTAAAACAAGTAAATTAAATTAATTATGAAAATTTTCAAAATCATTTTGAAAAATATAGCAAGTATTTGATATTTTAACAGTTTGTAAGATCTGTTTGAGATGGATTGAATATCTGCATGTTTTACGTTTTTATGCTTCTTATTTCTACGTTAGGGTAGTGTATTTCGATATTAGTATCATGCACATGTTTTAAAATTGCATTTTTTAAAATATTGTTTAATAAAGCTGAATAAGCTCGAGATCATTGGAATATTGTCTAAATTTATTATACGTGATTTATTTTTGAAAATTTTGAATTTACTATTGGGTAAGCTGTAAGTGTTAATATAACCATTGGTGATCTGATAAACTCTCTAATTCGGTACTCAATATATTTTAACGATGTTGAATTCGTAAAGAGCAACTTAGTAAATTGTCAAATTGAATACACTTACATTTTCGAAATATTTTAATTATATTAATATACTAAAAATATTTTTAATTGATGTATTGTAAATATATTATATAAAAATGAATACAGTTTTAAGTATAGCAGTTTTTTTAAGCATGATAGAACTTTAAATTGAATCCCTATCAAAAATTCTATCTAACCTAAAAAAAAACTCTTATATCATACTTTTATATTTACATACATAATATATAAAGAGTGAACACATGTATGAATATATAAAGGTGTTTTTAACCTAGATAGAACTTTTGATAGGAATTCAATTTAAAATTCTATCACGCTTAAAAAAACACCTATAACAGTTATTATATGTATTGTAAAATAGAATTAATAGTCAAATATATTGTTCAATATTAATAAAATTTAGTACTAATATAAAATTACAATAATATTTATTGTATACAATTATATATATATATATATATATATATATATATATATATATATATATATATATGTATACATATTTAAAGCAAAATCATATTTTAGTTATATTAACTTCCTTGAAATTGTTGGTGTACAAGTAATATTGTACATAAATGATATTTAATGCAAAATAAATTAGTCATATGGTAATTAAAACCAGTTTTAATATATTTCCAAACATATTTCATATAATTTTAATTTGATTTTTGGACACCCACAATAATGAGTAATATAGAGTTAATTAGATGTATTAAGTTGTTTGTGATTGTGCGATTCCGTTGGTTATAGGTGTTACTACTGAATGTTATATAGCTTTAGGCTACTGGTAGTTACAAGGGATTTATGAAAGAGCTATAAAATGTATACGATCGTACAAGGTTGACGTTACGCCGCGGGTTATGACAAACGATGGATAGGTTCTCACTGCACGGAGCTTTGTAAAAGCCACAGGGTGCAATCACTTGTCTCGTGCAATGTCTAGTAAAACCAATAATTGAAGTATGCGTTCGTATAATAATAACCTGTATTAAATATTGGAAACTTGTAATGAAAAATTGTCGTTGGTTAATTAAATTTTATGTACATATATATATATATATATATATATATATATCATATTTCATTAATTTTATGTGGATAAAACTTTACTATACTTATAAATTTTATTCCTAATAGTTAAAAGAATAATATTTTATATAACATTCATTTAATAAATTAGACGTTATATTAAATTTTTTTATCGGTTTTATACAATCATAAATTGTTAATTATTTAATAAAACTAATATTAAAAATAAAATATTAGAACTTTTTTCTTTTTGAATAATTATTAATAATTATATTAGTTACAATATTTTTCTATTGTAGTAACACTTATGTGCAAGTCAATTAATTATTTTCATTTTCAATTTATTAAAATATAAACAAGGAATTTATGTTCAATTGCTTTTGAATAGAATTTAAAAAAATATTATCAATTATCATGCAAATATTTTTTAAAATATTTTATTATAAGGGATTTATCAAGAAATATTTGAAGATCTTTTATATTTGTAAATATTTTATCAATGTTAAATTTCAACTATTAGTTCTGTATATTTGTATCGATCTTAACGGCAATCAATTGATATAGAAAATCCATTAATCACACGTAGATCTCTTTTTTTATTTCATCGCATAAAAAAGCATTCCTCTATGAAATTCTATATTAATGAAAAAGTGCGCACACGCCGTGCCTTTAGATGAAATATGGGGGAGATCACATTTTATTCAGAAGCCGTAGTAGTACGCTGTGCCTGGTCGTCCTGGTTGCAGCCTATCGGGGAATGTAAATCACTGGCAAGAGATCAGAGAGTTGGCGGCACATCCTAAGTGATGAATAGCCTTGCCCTATTATCAAACCCCTTCCCGTTGTCTGCTAAGACTGAACCATATGCTGCGATAAGAAAACTCCGCATGAAAAAATCGTACTGTAATGAATTTGTTAAAGAAAAAAACTTAATGGCAACGACTGGAAAATCTGTGTCAATATCTTTTTTTTATCAAATCATCAAAAAATACTACAGACAGAGAAGGGAAATGATATTTTTTTAATTATTGTTCCATTTTATATAAACAAATTTTTATGCATAGTATATTAAGTGCAATAACGAAAAGGAAATTACAGTAATAAAATAATAATAAATAAAATACATGTCTTGGAATGATATTGTTGAATAGATGCACAAGTTGTCTGAATGTAATTGAAATGATGTATGATTATTGTACGAAATAAAATGTTTTGTCAAGCCATATACCAATGTTTCCAGTCAACTTGTGGCATCCCCTTATGTTTTCTACTTATAACATATGGATGTATTTGTTGTCATATGTAATATGTTGAAAGGAGAATAACAAAAACCATATTTATTTCCATGTATAGTAAAATAAAAATACAGAATATACGTATAAATGTCAAATTTTAAATTAAAGACAGGATATTTTTAGCATGCTTCAAATATTTTGAAAAAAATATACATTAAAATATCATTTTAAATAAATAATCCTACAAAATATAAAATAAATATTTTTAGTAATAATTACTTGCTAAAAATTCTAGTGCATTTGTTGCTATATTTGATTCTTGTACATGAATTTGAAGTATTATATTTTACCATTATATATTTTAGCATTTGTGAAATTGTTAAATAAAAAAAGAATAGAGTATTAGGTATTAAGTTACATGATAATGATACAAATGTTGAAAAGTAGAAAAAAGGCAATCATGAAAAAGTTCATTTACCAGTTAATATTTATTAATTGTCATAAATTCATTTGTGATAATTCTAGGAAAAATAGCTGATAATTAGTATTATGTATTTCATATAACTCGAATGAAATATTTAAGTTTAAATACATTTAGAGTTACAGAACGAGAAGAGTTTTTTTTTGAAGAAATGCCATTGAATGTGAATTTTCATCGAACGTATGAATGGTATATATTTAAAATTTAAAATGTTGTTCAATACTTATAAAAGATATATATTTTGAAATGTACAGCATATCGTTCGAACACCACGTATTGTAAACTTGGAATATAACCATTGAATGAGGTCAATTGAAATATTCACAATGTACATATGTGTGAGGTCGGCGAATGTCACGTTTAGAAATCAACACCCCCCATACCAAAAAGCTATAGTGACCGAAATGGCACTACACCTTGCACACGTCATTGATTACGTGATCGATAGCCACTATTTTCCACCACATTCATCATCACCTCTGGGCATACGATCCGGTTCGACGTTGCTTCGTGTCTCTTCATCTGTGTTAGAACTTTGTTCCGCTAGTATAGACATCCGATCCAGACATCCAATCCGATGTACTAGCTCTATAACTGTTCGATAGAGTTGTATAAAACATGCGACTATCAGGAAATGGATGGTGTTTGTGAACACACATACTTGTTCATGTACATACATATACGTACACAAACTAATACATACAAATAAACATAAAACGGTTTTGTTTGTTTGTCGTATAGGCTATGTCAACAAGGCCATTGGGGTTGGTGTAGATGTGAGCGGGTGTCGTTATGTTTTATCATAGAGACGATGTGTAAATATTAATTGATTTAATAAAATAAATACGGTCGCTTTGTGCATTATATTTTTAGAGATCGACTAAACGAAAACAAATTTCAAGAGAAAAGATCGATTGAGTAAATATACATTTGAATTAAATTAGGGAAAACAACAAAACTTTACTGAATATGTCAAATATAAATAAAGATAATTTATCGAATAATATTAAATGATTCATAGAAAAATCAGAATAAAAAATTATCTAAATTAATGGTATATTTTATTTTAAAATAAAAATTTAACATTTGAAGATAATCTGTTATGATTAAACAGAAAAATGTAATATTTAACAATTCGTTTAAATGAATTTGAAAAAATATAAGAAATTGAAATTTATATATACATATAATTTTCTTATCATTACTAAATATCAATAGCATTTTGAATAATTAATTTTAATTTTTAAAATTTTTCTACAATGATACAACATTTACACATTTTCTATAACGACAAATTAGTAATTTAATATAGTTGATATATTAACAATTTTACTCCTGCAAACATTAAAAAAATATACTTGTACAAACGTCTTTTTATTTCTGTGGACAATAAATTAAAATTGAGCATTTTGTAAATCAAACTTGTTTAAATTTTAAGAAGAAAGATATATAACATAAATATATTTTTTATGAAAAAATATTTTGAAAAATTATTTGATAAGAATTTATAATTAGCAATGCAATTATAATTTGTATTTTTTTAAGAATTTGTTATTAAATTAATATATATATATATATATATATATATATAAATTATAATTAAATTATATTATAATATTGTATTTAAATTTTTTACTGCAATAATATTATATTTTTGTACTGAACTTAATTTTACTTTTATTTAATATTTTTATAAAGTTATTGTACAATAGTCAGAAGCAATTTATAAAATTCAATTATATGTTCTAAATTTTAAGACAATTTTGTATAAACATTTTAATATATTAAACAAATTGTTTTAATTTGTAATTTTATTTTATCCTGAATAATGTTCAGATACTAGAAGTATCCATTACTAAATTTAATCAGAAGACTTATTATTAATGAATTAAAAAAATCTGATATTAGCAGATATTGTTGATGATACACACACACACACACACATATATATACATATATATATATATATATATATATAATATTTTATTCCCGAAAATTAATAACATGTATATTTAACATCATATAAATAAAATGATTGTTAATAAATTTAATTTTAATTAATAAGAAGATTCGCATGTTTTAATATATTTTAAACGATATTAAATACGAATTTCATATGAAATCGGTGTTTATACGTTTCAGAAGGAAATTTTCATTTGAAATCTAAAGCTTTTGATTTAGGATGTGTGGGTGTCGATCAATGTGGCCCTCGACTGTGCGCTGTTTCACTGTTGTACGTTTACTTGCAAACCCCAAAAACCACTACAATAGGGGATACGGTTCAACGCATGTATCGCTTCAGGGCAGACAACCAAAAAATAAATATCCAAAAACATGGAACCACGCGACTGCCTTTTTGTATAACAAATATTATAGTATTGATTAACAGTTTCATGAGTAGTTTGTTTAGAACAAATAGTAAAAATAGAAATATTGTGTACATTTTTAATTAAAATTTATTCAATCTCTATTTTTATTTTTTATTTCAATATTAATTTTATTTAAAATGAATTAGAATGAATTATGAATTTTAATATTAATACACATAGAGTATTAGTAGAAAAAATAAAAATATTTTTTTTATTATATTAATAAACATTAAGTTATAGCGAAAAAAAACAATCAAATGAAGAAAATATATTAGAGTTGTGATATGAATAAAAAAACAACTCTGAATTGATTTCATTATTTATTAAGCTCACATTTCATGTTTGTTCGATATGCAGACAAACATAGATAAAAAAATCTTTAAATATGAATATTGTTATATCTCAACGAAGACACGGATTGTCGTATAACGAGAACTGAATCGTTGATATCGCAGATGCAACAGCCACAGATCCCATTTACGAACCATACATCATTCTAGCGACGAGATAACATGAAATAGAACACTGGCCTCCTGTTCACGGGAGGGTGTTAATACAATTTTTAATACATCAATCTTGCCCGAGTAGGATGAAACGATCTTTAAAAGTGGCATAGAAAAATGTGCTTTTCCACAAAATTGATTTACTATAAAATACTTAAGATATTGGTTTCTATTCGTCAAAATAAATTATAACTCTTAAATGTATTTTATAAATATATTCATATAAATAGGATGATATATCACTTTATATATACTCGTATATATATATATATATATATTTATATATATATATATATATATATATATATATATATATATATATATATATATTCTAAAAATATGTATATAAGTAAAGATTATTTTTTGATCAAATGCTATAGATTTGTTCTAAAATAAACTCTATGCATGCAATTATTATTGAACTGAAAATAATCAGCTTTTCTGATAAAGTACTCGTGAAATAAATAATATGCTATTTTAAATAATACCACAAAATAGGATTACAGTCTACCTACATTGCTTTTCTTTATTTATGACTAAATTACGGTCGAATCATTTTAAATGACTATAAATTAATAATAATGTTCGACTTAGTCATCGTTTAAGTATTTTACTAATAACACAATGCGGTCAATATCCTCTCTGTTGTGACTGTTTTCAGCATCCGATCTTATTACAGATGTTTACTTTAAAGAAGATAAAATCGCGGTTTAATTCCGAAAACACAGGTGTTTTATAAAGTATAAGCTGATGGTAGCGGCGGTAGCAGTGGAGCTGCCTTTCTCGTCGAATGAATTAATAAAATAAACGAATGATGGTGATGCGCCATGCTTCGAGTGTATTGTTATTGTAGAATTTTATGATAGCACACCACCGATAGTTAGGAGGAGGGAAGGGTGTTCTTGTGTACTAGCTGCTGTTGCTATTATGTCGTGGGTTTATGACAAATCAATAATGTTTTGAAGTTTTATAATGTTTTTGAATATCCTCCTCCTTTGTGGATAAGATATGAAATTTGGGTTTATGAGAAAATAAGATGCTTCGTGATACTCTGGAACGCATACGATGATGGTTTCGGCTGTTTTTACTGTAAATATTTTATAAATATGTGTCGTTAAAATTTTTAAACTTGTAACTCTATATAAATATCACAAAATAATGATGTCAGTTAAAAACTACGGCATTACTTTTAAATCAATAAAATGTTTATGCTTACATAGATAACACGAACACTATTTGTATAAATATTACAAATACACACAAACACACACACACACACACACACACATATATATATATATATATATATGTGTGTGTGTGTGTATAATTTTTATATGTATAAAAATTAATTATACTAATATTGCACCAAAAAGATTTAAAAATGGTCATTAATTTTTCAATTTTTTCTTCTTCAAATAGAAAATATCACTTATGAATTTATTTACTCCAAATTTTTATTTAATTTATATATTTTTTTAATTAATTAAAATAACATATTTACAATAATGACACAATTTATTTCCAAATATTTTTACTCGAAAATAATTATTTGGATGCAATTCTGGGAAATTCATTAATTCCGTACATAGTGTATTTTTTTAAATAAGAATACGATTTCATACCATTTTTTTAAAAAAAATATTTGTATGTTACCAGTTGTTCATTTTGTAAAAATTACAATATATACATACATACAACATATATATATATATATATATATATATATATATATATATATATATATATATATATATATATATATTTAAAGAATACTGAAATTATAGATTTTAGTATATTAACATAACGTCTGAAATAATAAGTTTTTTATTTTGAATATAATCTGTACTGAAATTAGAATTTTTAAATATTTATGGACATTTATATTTATTTAATTAGAAAATTGATGTATAAAACATCAATTAAATAATTATAAAATTCGTATATAAATATATTTATTTAGGTTAGTATTATAATATATATATATATATATATATATATATATATATATATATATATATATATAAATATTCTCGAAAATATTAATATATACTACTATTCTATAAAAATATTAAATAAAATTAATATTTATATGTAATTCAAAATGACCATTTTTTTTAAAAAAACAAATTATCTATAAAATATAAATCTATTAAAAAGTTAATGTCATTCAAATGCTTTATTTACATACAGTATAAATAAAACTGTATAAAACATCAGATAATTTAAATAAAAATTATAAGCTTAATGATTTTACTATTGAAAAAAAGACATGGGTTACTTAAGATTCGACGTGAAGCAATTAAAATGATAAGGATTCATATATAAGGTTACGAATGGTTTTAAATTATTAATTTCGAATTTTGATTTATATTTTGTTAAATTTAGATCTGGGTTTAACGTAAAACTGACATTTTTTATCTTTATGTTGAGATTATTTTTATGAATGAATAAGACTGATATACAAATATTGTACGAAAGCTGGAAGAAAATTCAATTCGAAATATTAAAAATAATAAATTTAACAGCGATTTATAATTTAATAACTTTTGAAATATTTAATCTCTCTCTCTCTCTCTCTCTCTCTCTCTCTCTATATATATATATATAATTATAAAAAATATTAATTTTATGTAAAAGTGATTTTTTCTCTTTTAGATTTAGAATCAAGATCATATTAAAATATTTGTATATTAAAAAAATATTTAAACTAAATTTGAAGGGTCTCTAGACTTGTTTTACATATTAATTGCTCTAATATAATTCATAATTCAATAATAATATCAATCTTTTAATATTCTACGTGAGCAAGATATATTTTTTAATAATTCAAAATCTCGTCAATACACTGTATGCATATTAAAGGTTTCAAATCCTGCAAACAAACTAAATTGTGGCAGGGAGACCAAATCAGGGGTGATCGTGGTGGTCGTTGGTTTGTGGGTATGTTTCTATACGAAAAAAGAATCACGTAAAATAAAGGAAAGAATACTAATTAATTATTCAATCCGGGTTTGCGAGTGATTAGCATGGCAGGCAGAGTAGCGGTCGGGCTTCGGCATTCATCGTCCTTGCGATGAGATTTATAAAAGAATGACATGAAGGCGGCCCAGGCTAGTAGATCGACCATACGAAAAGGCGGATTGATATAATCAGGGCTGGCACGAAGCACGTGGCAATATTTACGAATAGATTTGTGGAGGTGTACAGGTAAAATTGAAAATATTTTCATTTCAACAATGTTTACATTCATATTGCGTACATTAATCGAAATTTAATAATTACTTACTAAAAAAGTACTTTTAAAACTCGGAATGTTTAATGTATAATTAGGTTCTGTTTCTATGTAAATTGTTTCGTATTACGTTTTATTCACAATTGTATAATATATCTGTTAATTGTTATTCATAACATCTATGAAAGAAAATTTCGAATAAAGAAAATTATAATTAAAAATAATTGTCTATTTTTAATTCTTACAAAAATCATACTTTACTCAACTCCCTTTCGATATATTATCGAGATTAGATTTTGCAATAACATAAATTTACAAAATAAAAACATAAAAAATAAAATAAAGAAGCAAATATAAAATTTAATTTTTATAAAGAAATTTGAGATATTTAAAAAGAAATAAAATAGAATTATTGAAAGTAATAAAATAAATATTTATAACTTTACTATACTTTTTATAATATAAATGCATTTTTTTAAAATGTATAAAATTCTCAAATAAAATAAATAATAAGTTTATATCTACATTAATAATAATTTTAAAACTGAAAAAAATTAATACAACAAATATTATAAATTTTTGTTAAAATATTTTTTGTAATTACTATTTTTTCAGTCTCAAAATTTGAAAGTCTTAAATATGTGTTTAATAACGAAAAATAAATAATTTATTATATTCAAATTGGAAATGAGATTATACAATAAATAGTATTTATTATGAATAAATATTTTTTATAAGAAAGAATAAATGAAAAAAGTGAATAAAAAACTATATCTATTTAATTGAAAAATAATTATTTATAAAATATTTTCATGTGGCAAAATTAAAGATATATAAATTGTACGTTTATTAAAACTAAAGAATTGATTTATTTCTAACAAATTATATATTTGATTAAATATTGTATTAAAATATTTTTTTTAGCAAAAATAATAGTAATATTTCAAAAATAACGCTAATTTTAAAAAGTCAACTATTTGTATTACGATTTTTTTGGAAAATAATGTCAAAGAAAAATGTTAAAATCATAAGAAATAAAAAAATATGATTATTTTTTCTTAAAATGTTAGTTATAATTATTTTTTATTTAATTGAAAAATATGTTTATATAAAATCAGATTTCATATTCATTAAATTAAAGAAAATATTTTTTTATAATGTACAGATTAGATGATTTATGTCAAACTACTGTATTGTTTTAGAAAAAAGATTTTACAAAAATACAACGCAATATTATATAATTTGACAGTTTTTATACCAGTTAAAAGAAACATAGTGAAATAATATTAAAATCTATTTTAATTAAATGTTATTAGTTTTTGGACAGACTGAAAATTAACTGCATGAATGGAACACTTTTTTCGGAAATAGCAAAAATACTAAGCATCAAGTCCATAAATACAATCATAATACTCAGCAAGAAAATACGAAGAAAGATTGAATAAAAATAATTCACCGAAATGTGTCTCGTTCGAATCTCACGCACGCATAACATGAATAAGAATAAAAAATACAAAAACATCGACGTAAGAAAAAGACGACCATACAAAAAGTGATTCGCTGACGTATGAAGGAACGTTGTGAATACTGAGGACTTGGCTGACTGAGTTTCCGTTCGTGGTGAAAGCTAGAGCTAGGCGAGAAAAGGGGATAAAAGAAATCTTAATTAACGAGTCCATTGTTCTGGGAGAAGTCGGGCGTGGTGTGGAGGCTGCTGAGACTGAAACCGACGTCGACGCCGAGTGACGGTTGCCTGACTCGCATCCGTCCGTCCGTCCGAGCGAGAGGTTCGTGCGCCGCGACGCTAAAACCACCACCACCCTGTTTTGACTGGCTGCGCTTGTTGTTTTACGAAAGCTAGAATATTGTGAAGTATCAACCCAAAATAGAAATCTGTCATGGTTTTGATTAGACAATATAACGTGACAGGTTAAAGCATAGAGCTGTGCGATGGGTTTATTTTGCATGCGTACGAATGTTATTTATTTATGAATTTTAATAGTGTTGATTAAAATTTATGGATAAAGCAATATTTCTTGATCGCAGCTATGTAAATTGGCAGTTAATTGCTTCAGAAACAAATTATTTATATGAAATATTACATTTTTATTTTAGATTTACTTCTACAGTAAATTATTAGAATATTGGTTAATATATTTATCATAAAATAAATGCGTTATTTTCTGAAAATTGCATTTAAAATTCTGTAAATAATTTCTAAATTGAAGTTAAAAATCTAACTTCAATTTAACTGAATAATTTGTTTTAGAATCATTAATTATAAATAATTACAATACATAAATTTAAAACCAATTTTATAATTTTTTTTTTTGAAATTATTTAAACATTTTATCATATGACTTTTCTTAATACATATTTAAAAAAATATAATTTTGAGTAAAGAGAATAGAAATTTAATTATAATCTATTGAATAGATTTTTTTCTAATTATCTTTTGATGTTTGATTAATTTTTATGTATATTTCTGTTATTATACGTATAAATCGTGACTTTTCAAGTTGTTGTCTCATGAAATGAATTAAATTTATTCTTTCTAAAGATACATAATGAAAAAACGTATAATAATTAGTTCAGATAATCATGTAGTTAGTTATTTGAATATTTTTCAGTTAGTTTTGAGTTAAGTTGATTTGATATTTTTTGAATGATTGAATTTAGTGTATTTAACAGAATGAGATATTTATACGTTTAATGTCGATTCAAAATAGTAAAGATCTTAAAAAATAAAAAATTATTAAAAAAATATTTCTTTTATGAAATAACTATTAAACAACTTTTATATATTTAAATAATCAATTTCGATTTAAAATTTTCAATTATTTCATTTCTATTGATAAACTGATTTATTTTAAAAAATATATATAAAAATATCTTATCACATAATTCATGTTATTTAATATATTTTTTAAAAACTAATTTTAAAGTATTTTAATTCGATATTTATACAAAATTATTTATATATTTGAACGTAATGTGAATTGTATTAAAAAATATTTTATTAGACTAATTAATCATTAATTTATATTTATGAAATATTTTTTTGGGAAAAATTACATTTTTAATTTTGGTACTGTATATATATATATAAATATATAATGGTAGAAAATAATTTAAAATGAAATTCTTTCAAATGAACACATTACGATCATATTTAGAGCACCTTGTTAAATATTTAACATTTAATAAAACGTTTATATACAGTGTAAATATTTAATAAACTCGCACATAAACTGTATAAAAAAATCAGCCTATAAAAATAATTAATATTTTTAAATTCATCTCCAGTATCTCGAATTCATCCCTGTGTTTCGCGACGTAATTTTATTAAAGCCACGATTCTTTATTAAAGGGTTAGCCGCCCTGTAGTGGTTTCGCCTACTGAAAAGACGCACAGAGTAAAATCTCAACCACTGTGTCAGCGTCATCGCATCTGCAGCAGCCAGCACTGTAAAGGTTTTAGGTTTACCGAGCTCTGATTTTAAGAGCTTCGTTTAAAGATCTTTATAGAATTCATCACAGAATTTAGTACTGAGACGTCAATCTGGTCTTATACTTCCATGCTGTGGTTTCACAATCTTAATTTCACGTGAAAGACGTGCCGACAGAATGAAAATTAAGCCATAATTAAAATGAAAACAATGCACTGCTGATTAATAATTCATTTAAGATGTGAAATAAAAAGTGTTTTGCTAAATGTGAAGCATTTGTGAAATGTGGATTAATGTTGTCGTGAGAAATGTTATGAAATATCTTGATGATTTTATAACTTATAAATATTTATGTTTTTTTCTTTTTTTTTGATCTGATAGTAATTACTGTATATTATTTATTATGTATATTTAAATCTTTCAATTAAGTTAGGTCATTTAAAGATCTCAATTATACAAATAACAGTTGAGTCTACGTATACTATTTTAATAACATATTTTTAAATTTTATTTGTTTTTATATTTTATACTTATTTTTATATACTATGTTATATCGTCATATAATTTATTTAACATCATATATTTTTGAACAATTTTTTAAACAAATATGTATAAAAATATGTACGTATATAGTTTATATTGTAACAAATTTAGTTAAAATGAATAAGTAAATTAAAATACATGTTTCCTCTCTCTTTCTTTAAATATATATATATATATATATATATATATATATATATATATATACTTAAATATTAAATGAAATAACATAATAATGTTGGATGTAATTATTGTTCTTATTACCGCATTTACTCTACACATTAAGTACTGTATATCCGTAAAAAAGTTTCTCTATTGTGTATAAAAAATTAGTGCTTTGTCATTTGAAAAGTATTTTCCTTTCAACTAATTTTCAATTACTTAAAATAGAAAAAAACAACGTGAAACAAATGGGATTAAATAGTGGATGTTTCAATAGTAAGACTTTAATTTTTCTAGCATTTGTATCTATGTTGTACATTCATGTTATATGTTTTATTGTAAATAACCAAATGAGCTAGTTCGTAATTAATATTAAGTCTTAATCCAACTTTATTAATGATAATGCATATTTTTATCATGGATTAGCGTACTTAATTTTATTTTCTATTCTGAATATGTGAGTTTTTAGTGAAATATTTATTTGTACGGTTAAAATCATATATATATGGTGACCCAAATGAGACTGAAGGATAATAAAGAATAGTAAATGAAAGTAACTAAGTAAATATATGTCTAAATATATTTATTGATATTCTTATTACTAATGAACTTTATATTGAGTTGAAATATTTCTAAGAATATTCACTAAAACTAATTTCTCAGCTTGAAGAAAGATTTTTTTGGTGGTGTAAAAACGATAATTATTTATTTTTCATATATGTATTGATTTGATATTGTGTTAACTATTGATTTATTTACTTATGAATACTAATAGATTTTTTTTGGAAAAGTTTCATATAAAAAATAAGATAATTTGTGTAATATTTATTATTTAAAATTATGTCATTTTTATTATTTAATGTTATATACAATTAAATTTCAATTTAAATATTTAATAGAAAAATATAAATACATACAATAATAAATATTGGTACAAATTCCAAATATCTGTTTTATTTAATAATTTTTTTTAATTGATCTATTAAATTGTTTATTAAATATAATATTTGTATATTAAAAATTTTCTTGAAAATTTTGACGAGTTTATTTGTATAATACTTTTATACCAGTTTTATTAGAAAAAAATATTTATTCTGATTAAAATTAAATTTCAGTAAATATCAAATGTTAATAATTTTACACACACACACAATATATATATATATATATATATATATATATATATATATATATATATATATATGAGTAAAGCTGTATTTATGTAGTGTAAAGAAGTACTCAAAAAATAATATATATAATAAAATAAATATTAAAGGCTGCTAAGTTTAAAAAAACAATAAAAGTTTTCTCTAATTGAAAAGATTAAAATTCATATATATATATATTAGGGAAAATATATCCTATTATAAATTTGTTTTAATGAAAAATTGTCCGATCTGTGAATGGATCATAAAGAATTATATGGAATCGAATGGCCATGAAATGTAAAAGTCCGATCGTGTTCACAACATAAAGCAAATACCTATACGTATCGTAGCGATTCGTGATGATGATATTCTCAAATGACAGGAAATAAATGAGCATTACGTTCACCGTGTACATCAACAAGCTTCAACAGGTGGTCATTCCATGACCACGACGGCGGTGGTGTACGTTCTACTCCACCTCTAAACGCTGCGGGCAAAACGGCCTCGTGAACGACCCGATAGCAGTATAACCGTCATCGTGGCCGTGTGGCGTGGTGGACAATCCATCACCGTGCCGTCGACACTCACGCCCAATGTTGTCCGAACAGGAGGGACGCCGGTAAACGAGGCGCAGTCGACGGACGCAATGACATCAGTCACAGCTGAGCACCAGAGGCTACGGTTGATGCTTTTGTCATTTTTTATTTGTGTACATAAAACACGCTTGACACGCGAACATGAATATTTGGTAGAAAGAAATGTCATATGTGTGTCATATTGTTTAGACAGGGAGTGAGTGAATGCGAGATGAGAGTTTTTCGTCGTACTTGAAATGTAAGTTGACCGTATTTGATGGGAGTTTAATTGGTCGGAAGGCTTTTTTTTGTATGAGAGGCGGTGGTCTTTTTGTGACGGAGTACAGCACATGCATTCAACGACGACAAAGAGTTGAACATTAATTTATAAATGATATTTATGCGTAACATGAACACTTTAAACCTCGTCAAAATATTTGAAATATTATACCTTTTTCAAAAATAATCATATTTAATACATACATACATACATGTATACATATGTACATATATATATATATATATATATATATATATATATATATATATATATTTGTATATGTATATTTAATATGTATTTTATTAAAAAGATTTTTGTCACAGAAATGATTTATATTAATAAATTGATGAAAAGAAATAAAATAAAAATATTTGATTTTACTCTATATTAAAAGAATGAAAATAATTTATATTTCATATTACAATTTACTATTTTATTAATTTTTAAACACAACCAGTATTAAATTTTGTAAAAAAATGAATAAAGAAATTTAATTTTAGAAAAAATATGAAAATTGAAAATAATGAGAAGAGATCATAATTATATTTAAATAAATATAAATTGAAAATTAAAAATTAATACAGTTATAATTACGTACATGTCTTAATTAAATATAAATGTAAGTTTATTTTAATAAAATGTTTATTTCTATTTCTGATATAATTTTATTTCAGATTTTAGAATTATTGTTCTTTTTGTATTTTGAAATATTTGATTTCACAACTTGGGCCACTTTCAAAGTTCTTTGTCAAAACAAATAATTACAGATATTTATTAGACACTATTATTATTTTCAATGAAATCGTGAAATTTCAGATTTGATTAAAATAATTTGCATTATTTATTTAATATAATTAATTCATAAGTTTTGAAATGATTTGTTATTTAAAAAAAAATGTTTCTAATAAACATCCCAATAAAATAAAGTATTATATGACATGTTCTCTTTAATATAAATGTTGTATTTTTAACATATACGTTTCATTTAGATGTTAATGACTGTAAACGTCGTATTTGTTAAATAGAAATACATAACGAATATCTGTCTACACGCATGGAGTAGCGCATATATTCATAATTATCGTACGACTGCCTTCACTCTGTCGGTGTAATGATAGACGCTTTATGACTAATATCAAGTCATAAGCGCTCATGTAATTTAATGTAACATGCACATTGCACCACACACAAGAACTAACCAGTAACATTGGTAGATCTCGTTCTAGACAAGGAGAGCTTTATTTTCGTAGACAGCAGGATTGTGATATTAAATGTGGGGTATTTAATTATATATATTATCATGCGTACTGATTTGTATGATAATGTTAAATTAATAGATCATTTGTTTGATTTAATAACCGTAAAGATATCTTAAAGACACAGTACGAATAACCGATTTCGTTAAAAATTCATAGCATATTAATTTCATCTTAAATATTATATATATATGTTAGGAATTAAATGTTCTTATAAATATATTAATAGTTATTCACGTTTCTATTACCAATTATAGTTATTACAAATGACAGAATTCATGGCGACAGACAAGACGACTGGGGATTTCGTTTTAAGTTAAAATATTGCAACTTCAATCCGTTAATTGGTGTACAAGTTTTTTATCCGCTACAAAAATATTAAATTAGTAAAGCTGCGCAACTGACGTAAAACTTTTTCAATGTGTTTGTACTGGGTTGTTGGATAAGTTCTTGTAGTGGTAGGTAGTATGCTAATTTGCAACAAAAAGGCTCATTTTTAATTCCTTGATGAGTGAAGACGAGTTTCCACTTTAACTTAACCGACATCAAGATTAATTACTAATTGAAACGATTACATCGGGCTTAATTATAAAATATGATACGTTTACTATTTTGTATCTTATTGTAGTGAATAGTGCGTTTGAATTGAATTCTAAAAGGAAAATAAATGATTAGTTAGATTAAACTGAATTTAGAATTTAGATAATTATTGTATGTATATATAAGTGAAGATTATTACAGAAATATTTGTTTGTATATATATGTATAAAATAAAAGCTTGAATATGTATTGAATAATTCGATCAATTTTCCAAGAACAAATGTAATCTTTATTGGAAAATACAGTGTGAATGAATGTGTACTGTATAATTAAATTTCATTGATTTTAGAGGAACGAAGATGTACCAATTTTCACTGACAGAAATGTTTATTTAATTTGTTGACGTTTCTCGTAAGTTCCGCAAATAAAATATCAAATTATTATAGATATTTTCCAATATATATATATATATATATATATATATATATATATATATATATATACATATATAAACATTCAATTCATTAAAATAATTGAAAAAATGAGAATATATTTTTGTATTTATTTTTATTAAAATATTAAAATAGTTCTTTAAAAATCGAAATATTTGAATTCTTTGAATAAAATTTTTTTTTAAACTAATATTTTATTTCAAAATAATATTTTATGTACTTTAAGTAGATTCATATAATTTTTTTTAAAATATTGTATGGAATTTTGATCAAATAATGTAATTATTTAGCCGTTTTTTTTATTCGAAAAAATATCGTTAAATTAAAGACTTTTATTAGCAATCCTAATTTAATTAAAATAATAGTAATTGTACTGAATTTTATTAATTTAATTATTATTTATATTTTTTTGTTAATTTAAATTGCATATCTTTTAAACTGCTAGTAAAATTATGAATCATACCAAATCGTTCATTCAGTACTTCTGTTGTATTAAATAAAATGTAATTATGAGAAGTAGATATTATATGATTATGCTATAATAAAATTTTGTGTTTTACTAAATTATTTAATTCATGATACAGTGGTAAAAATTAATGCAAATAAAAAATATATTCGTAAATATGGATTATTTTTTATAAAAATAAGTTACCATATTTACTATGCCAGTTTGTACTTAATTACAGTTTTTACTATCAATGGTAAGTTAGAAGTGAATATCTTAATTAATATATTATTTGAAAATATGAGAATTTCAATTATAACTCAGTATTCGTATTTTTTAAAAATAATAACGTTTATATTTACAAAAAATAGTTAGAAATAAAATCGCATATCAAAAAAAAATATTATTTCGAGTGGAAAACTAACATTGACTATTTAATTTTTACGTATCTATTTTTTAATTTATAAACTTGAAGAGTAGTTTTGAGACATAGTTTTTCTCCAAATTTTTTCTACATAATATTAATAGTTTTTTAAAATAAAAAAATGAATTTAAATTAAACAGAGCAGTGCAAAAATATATTTAGATTATTTTAAAAAATATGAAGCGTACTTCAGTAAACAGCATCTAAAAATTTAATTATAATACCTTTTAGTGAGCGAACGCAATCTCAGCCGTGGAAAATCTCAAAGGAAATAAACTCCTAACAACGGTGTCATGTAAATTTTAAATCACGTTCCCAGGTCATCTACACTACTGCTTTAATGTTAGTGAAAGGGTAAAAGCACAGGCTACGTCGAAAAGAATAAAACACCACACACTATACAATTGTTCAGGAGATAAAATATTTAAATTGTTATGTCGTATCATAACCCTTATCTGAATTTCTTTCCGTCTCGGGGGACTTTACCGGGAAAGCTCACCCTAATGTTTTTATTTCATAATGCGTGTCAAAATTACCTTCCTACCTGCCTCGAGACTCTTATGATACAACGTCTAGGTTCTGTTTGCGTAGTTTTTTATGTATCAATATCAAAGCTATAAAACATAATTTCCGAATATCGATTATCAATTTAGTCTAAATATTATCATAATAAAGTGAAATAACTCAATTCTGATTTGAGATTTATATCTACGACTTATTGCTAGATTTCTTATGTGTAGAACGAATTTTGTTGTTTTATTACAAGGGTTTCTTATTATTTCATTTTTATATTCAGAACTATATACATATACAAATACATACATACATACATATATATATATAAATGAAAATTTCAATAACAGTCAGTCGCACAAATTGAATAAGTAGTACCTATGAGAATAATCATTCAATATTTTATTGACGGACTTTTCCTTCCAAGTTTTGGATTTCTGAACATCGATCGTAACAACAATCACAGAAAGATGAAATGTACTCTTGAGAATTGACCCAATGTACGTATAAATCTTGATCTATTTTTTAAAAAATATTCAACATAGGTAATAACATATATACAAAGTATATTAATATTCGTTAACAGGCGAATAGTGGATGATTAATAGGTAATACAGGTAAAATATATCATTTATGCTATACTAAACCCTATATATTAATTAAGTAAAAAGAGTGATTTATTTATTTATTTACTATGAAATTATCCAGCAAGTAATTTTAATTATTTAGAAAATAATCTTTTATATGTTATATTGAAAAAAATTCTATCAACTTATCCAATCTTAAAATAATTATTATAAAAGTTTTAAGTATATCTGTGTATAAAAAATGTTTCAAAAATCAATTCTAAAATTTTATATTGTGCATAAATAATCAAATAAAATAATAGCACCCCTAACATTATGCACATACATGGAAGATTGTGACATTAGGCGGCGGCGAAGGAGACAGGGCGTCTGCACATACATAGGTACCTAGTATGTAAACAAGCGTGTGTCACATGGGGTGGAGGCGTCAGGTGTCGGCTGGTACACGCGGTAATCTCGAGGCGTGAATCAGTCCCTCGAGCGTACTGATAAACCTGCTGTCACCCCGTCCTACACACATACACACACCGCTTTCAGAACATACAGACACAAACGATATTGGCTGAATTTACGGAAAAAACGACACGTTCAGATATTCAGTGTCTAGTTAGTAAATTTTGTTCAGCATATACCAATTTATTAAAATTAGTGTCTAAATTTGTACATTAAATTGTTGGGCAGTACGGGATGTTACATTTTCATGTAAATTTCATGTATAGTGTTTTATGTTTAACACTTTCTATTTATTTTTATAAATAAAACAGATATTTTAACTGATATTAATTTATTTCATAATTAATTGTATTCAAAATATTTATTTCATAATTGATTTTTCATTTTTATAAAAATCAACAACTACGTAATATATCATAATAAAATAAGGTAATTGTATTTGAAATTAACTCCAAGAATTTTTGGGATAGTATTAAAATGGTTTTTTAATTAAACACAAATGAAAATGAATTCAAATTGTTAAATAATCAAATTTTTGATTGAAAAAGTTGTGATATTTTATTTGGAATATATATATTGTTCATATTATAAAGTAAAATATTGTTAAGAATTGGAAAAAATTTGAAATCAATGTTTACCTATTCTCACTTATGGTAATGAAATAAGAGATATAAATGTCAGAATAATTCAGCGAATCCAGTTGACACAAATAAGCATAGGAAGATAAATGTTAGAAAAAATATATAGTTAGAAACAAAAATGAGTGGATTTGAAAGAACGCCAAAATTGCGAATGTTAAAATACGACTGAAAAGTTCAAAATGAAAATGTGCTGGTCATACAGTAAAAAGAGAAGACTTCCGATAGACTAGAGAAATAATTGAGTGGAAATCCAAAAATATAAAAATACTTATAATAAACAGAGAACAAAAAATAAAAAATAACTTTTAGCTAAAAAAATCTATTACACATCTTCGATTTGATATGAGTATATAAAAGATAATCATAAACTTTTAATATTGAAGACATTTAATATTCATAACAGTTTAATATCAGAGAATATTTTTACAAATATAAATTTAATATATTTGTATAAAACTATTTGATACACATCCAATATATTTTCTGATTTATTTTTCATTTTAAGTTGAAATTAATTTCATAACTACTTTTTTTTGAACTACAATTACAATAAATAACATACATAACTAAACATACACATATTTGATTTGTTTTAGTCCATGTACATGATATTAAATAAACTAAGGTTAAATTTTAATGTAAAAATTGTGTACAATCGACGAAAATTTGTAAAATAATGTGAAACATGAACGGAATCAATGATTAGAGTATATGTTGATCGATGTACAGAGCAAGAAAAGTTTTCGCAGCTGGAAGGAATATAATGTTTGCAATCTAACCGGCTGTTTGGTTGGTGGCTCTCACTTAGGAGACAGATGAACGACGGATGTCGTCGGGGATAAACCAGATGCATGGAGGGATGAAAAAAATTTGCGGCTTATGTAAGCGTTAGCATGTATAGGTATGAGACCAGATGACTGACTGGTGAAACGACAGATAAAAACAAGGGAAGATGTAGACAGAGAAAAATTACGCATTACCGTTTTCGGTATCGGCGAAGAAAAATCGTTGCTACATTAATGCTGAATCCTGGAGGGTTTCAATATAATCGTATTTTTTGCGAGACCTTGTTTGATAAATATTGCTTTCCGTATAATGAAAATGATTAATTTTTTAAGCAGTTTTGTCATACAAGGGAACATCTTGACTAATTTTTCTCTCGAATAATTTATGAATAAAACACTATATTTAACATAGAGATATATAATAATATTTGTGATGATATATATTTAATTATAGACATTATGAACGCGTTTTTTTTTAGAAAATTGGTAGATCGTGAATATGAAATAGAATATTTGAAATATATAACTACGACGATAGAATGTTTGCTTAAATTTAAAATTAATAAAATAATCATCCAATGTAAATTTGAACGTATCCGTTACATGCTAGTTGTATAGTGTAAAGCAGAAATAATGTTGCGTGGAGTGGCAAACTACATATTCGCGTGTTCCTTTCCCATCATTGTCATAATGCTCGATTTTGTTCTCTGTGAAGGCGACAGCCATAACGGGGTTGAGTGTACCAGTAACACCATACGAATTTAGATTAAATTCGGGTCAATATTACGAATCCTCAGATTGCATAATTTATTAAAATACATGTAGTTTTATTAAACAACGCGAATAGAATTTTTTAAAAATTATATTCAATTTTATACAGAGTTTTTTTTAATCGTTATTGATATAAAAGTTCTTTTCATAAGTAAAAAAAACAATATTTATATTATTCTACAATGTTTAAAGCGATAGAAGAAATATTATATTCATTATAAACAAATTATTTGTGATTAACAATTTTTTAAAATAGTACTTTAAAATCAAAATTAAAGGTTATAAATTATTTTTTACTAGGAAAAAATATAGTTTAGTTAAATGTACATTTAAAATTGACTACTTTTTTAAGGTATTAATTGTTAACTTTGAAGATAAAAGTTTAAAAAAATATTTTATACTTTTTTAGGTATTAATATTTCAATGAATCGATTATAAATTGCACATATTTACTAATTGTATAATTAAATTAACACTAATATATATATATATATATATATAATATTCGAATATAATGTGATCATTTTTTTATATTAATAATGTAAAATATAATTAAAAATATAATCTAAAAAATAATTCTAAAAAATTTTCAAAACTCAAAAATGTGTACGTAGATTAAATTAAGCAAGGCAAGTAAAAATATACATAAATTGTAACTAATGGTAAAACGACTCCATTAAAAAATAAACAGGTCCATAATAATTCTGTATAAAATTATTAGTAAGTAGAATGCATTTTCATTAGTATAAATATTTGATACGAATACGACCACCGACCAATGTGAAATACACACATGATGGTGGTAGTACTATATATGATATCGCTCGGTCAACAAAGATGTGCACTGATGTTAGTACGCTAATCTAAAGCATGGTATTCGCGGTGGTTAATGTCCCTGGCCAGCAACGGTGTGGGTTGAACAGGAGACAGCTTGATGAAGACGACTCACACGCCAGGGACCCGCCCGAGAACACCATCAACACCATTGCATCTCTCTATCCCTACCTACAACAAGATATCTCGTTGTGCAAGCTACAATATGTTCTGCAGCATTTCTGATGTTAAACCACCATTAGTGAGTGTGGTTTCACAGAAGAGAACATTACGTACGTTTATAAGAATATAAATATTTATGTGATTGAAAGATGTAGTTGTAATAGTTTTGTTTCTGTATATTTCCTTAGAAGAAATCAATGTGTTTATTTTTGTAAATAACAATTTACCAATTCATTTTTTTTAAAAAAATAGACAAATTTATTATAAAAAAAGATTTGAAGTTTATGGTCAAGTAATTTTTCAATTAGAATTATTTTTATAATAAAAATATGTTAATAGATTTTTATTAAAATGAAGTTTAAAAAATACTAGATAAAATTAGATACTGAAATTTAATAAAAAATTTAACAATCCATATACATTATTGAGACAATCAGGCAGAATAATTAACCATTTAAGTTTTTTGTTCTGATTAAATATAAAAATGACATTATTTACTATTTTTTTAAATTTTTTCGATATTTTCAAATTCGTATATATATATATATATATATGTGTGTGTGTGTGTATGTGTATTAAATATATATAGTGAATAGAAAAGTAAAAATAGAATTGTATCAATTCGAAAGAAATTTTTATATTATGAAGTCGAATATTCCTCTATATTTAAAGAGAAAAGTTTTTGATCAATGCATTCTATCTGTCTTCACTTATAAGAGTGAAATATGGATCTTATATGTTTGAATAATTCAACGATTCCAAACAATATAAATAAGTATGGAAAAATAAATGTTATGTGTAGAAACAAAAAGAGAAACGAGTAGATTAGTAAGAAAATCAAATTTTCAGATGTTATAATAAAAGTAAGATATTTAAATTGAAAATGGGTCAGTTATATATCAAAAGAAGATCATCGAAGAACAAGAAAATTATTGATTGAAAATTTAGATATACAAAAAGGCCCAGGAAGAGATTCAGAGATGCGGTAGATAAGACAGAGATATAAGAATATTCGTCAGAATGGAATGGAAGAAACGGTATTGGATCGTTTGAAGTGAAAAGTAAAAATCATGAAAAATATCTTCATACATATACATATATATATATATATATATATATATATATATATATATATATAAATGTCAGAGTGGCTCACATGAGACTAAAGGATAATAAAGAATAGAAAATAATAGTAAGAACGTAAATGTACACATGTTTAAACTTTTCAGTCTCATTTGGGTCAGCCTATATATAATATATTCATACATGTACATAATATAGTAAAAATTATATATTTTGAATTTTTATGAATTTTTAAAATGAAAAAAATATTCTTTATAAATATAAAAGGTTTATACTTTTTTATTTTGTGTGACATTTTAAAACTTTATATAACTATTAATTAAATTTTTACATTTATAAATGTTTTATATTTTTATACAGAAATTTTTACAAACAATAGATTTTTAATACAATTAATAAAATGATAATTTTGAATATTTAAATATTACCAATAATATTTTAATACCGAAATTGAATTGACTGTAAAAATTTTATTAGATCAATACATACATTTATGAAAATATTAAAACTAATATATTCTCTTATCATTTTTTCACATTATTCTAGATAAGATCGATTATTTAAATTGAGTGTCAATATAACGTCAATGAAATAAGCAATTTCAATTTAACTTCAAATACACTTCAAACATCCGGTCAACAGTTGACGTAAAGTTCGGTCGGACAGAATTGAACTGTGGTCTCAATGCATCTCTAATAAACTAGGATATTCTACACGTTGTGAATACTCTAGCGTCGTGCACAGGTGTATTTGGTGTGAAGCGTGAGGTGTCCCAATGAGCCCTCGTGACCAGGTGAGCGGACTAACACTTTACTGGACTGGTTCCGGTTTCAATTAAGTGTGATAACTGAGGTCACATCGTTAACATCGTGTATATAGAGGTGATGAATTAATAGGATAAAATGTATGTGATTGATATCGTTTTAAATAAAATTTTATTAGTCATTTATTTTCAAAAAATAAACATTGGAGTTGTTATGGATTTTAAACAGAAATAATTGATAAAATGTAAGCTGATACAAGTAGAAATTAATTAATAACTCAATTAATTTATACAATTGCAATTAACAGAAAATTCTATCATTGTCAATAAATAAAATTATTTTTCGGTATAAAATTAAATAGCATTATTTTTGAAAAGTATATAACGACATATTAATTTTAACATAATTAAGTAATTATTTTTTTAAATAGTTAATTTTATTTTATGCAGTATTTTAAATAAAAATCGAGTATTTTATGGAAAATTCTATAAAAATACCAAATCATATAACTGATTTCTTCTCGTTTTTGAAATATATCTTTTAACAGATTTTAAATAAAGTCAGATATTACAAAGATAATATCACAGTACATTAAAAAAAGTGGATTAAAAAGAAAACTAAAGTTAGGGATATTATAATAATTGAAAAGTATAAATTAAATTTAAAACTGACCGACCTTATAACAAAAAGAAAGGATCATTGGTGAACAAAAAAAATACTGACTGAGAAATAAAAAAAAATAGAAATAGACTGATGATAATGATGATGTAGCAATTATGTTTTTACACAAAAAAATTATTTTTAATTTATGTTCTCATTGTATATTTTTTAGTATTTGATATTTTTTTAAAATAAGGAAAAAAGGGAAAATATCCAATTAAGTAAAATAAAATATTTACAAAATAATGCATAGTAAATTTTGTAAATAATTAACTAGAAAATATATTTTTCTTCGAACTAATATAAATTCAAACAGCATTAATAATTAGATAAATTTTAATGATAAATTTAAAGAAATTTATTTGTTAGCTGTATGATCGTATTAACATAATTTTCTTTTATTTAAATTTATATAAAATAAAAAAATAATACAGAGAATGAATTTTTCAATAAAATCAATCTTAACTTTCTCTCTCTTCTCCTCTCTCTCTCTCTCTATATATATATATATATATATATAGTTAAAAATGTAAAAAAAATGTTCAGTGAATATATTGCATAATAATTCAGTAAAGTAACTCATATGATTATTAACAGGTACAATGAACGTTGTCGAAATAAATTCGAAAAATTTTAAATCAACAACCGTAAAATGTGTAGCAAAAAAGTACGGAGCAGTGAAAGAAGAGAAACATCACTGGCTGCGAGATAGCACGTAATATATAATGCATACGTCCTCCGTCGTACGGCTGCTCAAACTTTTGCGACTTTGGAAACTTTTAATGACGAAAACGGAACGGCACTGGCGAGGAGACATTTTTACTATCAATTTGTAGGGTATTTTGAATGAAATCAATTATCATTTCATTTCAGTCTATGTGGATGTTTTTTTTGCCTGACAAAATATTTTTATTTTGTATCTTTAAATTTGATCGTGAAGTTCTTTAATGGAATGAAATATTAATAGCGAGAAAATAAATCTAGAATTATATTTATAGTTGAACCTATAACATGGTCAATGTTTTTATACACACACACACACACACATATATATATATATATATATATATATATATATATATATATATATATTAAAAACATTTTTCCAAAAATATAATAGTGTTTAAAATTTTAATACATATATAAAAAACTACTTTCAAATATTTATAAAAGCATTTAAATGTTATAAAATAGTTATTGATAATTGAAAAATTACATAAATATTTAAATAATATTTTTTTTGAAAATTTTTTGATTTTATAAGGAAAAAAAATCAAAATTTTTTAATCCTTTAATATTCTTAGATTTTTTATTTTTGAAAGTTAATGGTAATAATTATTTATTTAATTAGTTATAATAAAAAATAATAATTGAACCGATTATATTTTTATAATGTCTTTTATTTAAAATAAACTTATTATTTAAAAAATTATGTATTATATTTTCGAAGGAATTATAATATTTACGATTATAACAAAAATTACAATTTTTAGTAATTTCATTTTTAAAAATTAGATTTAATATAATTTGTTTTTGATATTAAGTTTTAAAATATTTATATTTTAGTGCTTATACACATCCAATTCTTTCATAGAATAAAAAACTAAGAGACTAATCGACTATCCAACTCAACGAATCAATTTGAAACAAATACTAGTATAATAAAAAAATATACACTCAAGTTCATAATAAATAATGAATGAACTAATTTGTACGGACCGTGTAATTTGTGTGTAAATTCCAATATTAAATTTCAATCATTATAACTCGATTGAAAAGCTAATGCATTTTAATATTCTATGACGGCGGCGATCGACCAAAAAATACAGGTGTTTTTGTAGGATTGGGCACGACTATTTAATGTCACGTTTGCGTGACTTCTGCTTTAATATTCACCGACGAAAGGTAAAAGACGCGTGTATTTATGTATCGTAAATATGATATTATAATTATTTAGTCAACCCCACACAGTCACGCGTAAAATTTTAAAATAAACTTTCGCTATATAGAAATGGATTAACGGCTTATAAAAAGCTAAAATAACTGATGTGTGATGTATTATATGGATCATATTTATTATATATGTACAAATGCATGTATAAATATAACATAAAAAATATTTTTTGTATTAAAATATTACTGAATAAAATATATCAAATTTTTATACAATAACATCAAAACTTTTAAATTAAAAACGGTTTTAAATCATTTTAAAAACCGTAATACCTACACATTAATAAAAAATTATTCAAATAATACTGAATGACATTTAGTAACATTAAATAGATTTAATTTTTTAAAAATAGTTAAACTTAAAAATATAACATTATTCAAAAAAAATTTTTTTTGAATACATATGTTATAAATAATAACAAAAAAATATATGAATAATATATTATAGATTTTAAAAAATTATTAGTACGTGAAAATTTTAATTTATGACAAAGATTTTACAATAATTCTTTAAATGATACTAGTTTAGTAAACCAAAATTATAAAATATTTGTAGATGTAATAATTAATAAAATTTATTTCTCTGGACAAAAACACATAAAAGTACATTTTCTCAAGTTACTAAAAAGTTATATTCGAATGTCAGTGTTCAATTCAAAATAATAAAACGTTCAAAATATTTATACGCCCGTGTTACAAAAAAAATGTATATTGTGACGAACATAAAAACACTAAAGTGTTTACAAGCAATTTCAGTAGTTCATAACACAATGTAGTGTCGTTTTCGGTTCATATAGTCTATGATCCTTTGTCCTCAATATCTAAATCTATACTGCCCTCTTGAGGCACCGATTTTTATATCCGATTTCGGTTCACGTTTTTGTTCATCTCATGAACGTGATGTCGAAGTGGGTCTTTAGAGACGTCACTACGACATAGAAAGAGAGAAAATCATAGGGTGTAGGCGAATAAGCTGGAGATTGTCACTGAGCGAAGAGGAACGTTCTAAATATCGTCAGATCATCTATTTCTATCTCATTCACAATCAGTGGCGGCTTTCTGTGTATATATGTCAGTATTAAAAATAATGAAAATGTTCGAAATACATATATATATATATATATATATATATATATATATATATATATATATTAATATTTAAATGAAACATATTCACAATTAGTAACATTTCTGTTGTTTAATTAGACTCATATAATTTATTCAATTTGATATAAAATATTAATTAAAATGACAACATTTTTAAATATCATTTCATTTTCTGCGAATCATTAAATCTACACAGATTATTTAATTTAATTATTACGTAAAATAATATATTTCTACAAAATGAAATCGTACAAATAGTAATTTATTTTTAAATAAAATGATTTGTCCTCAAACTATGATTAGTTTATTGTATAAAAATGAGATTAAAAAATTAGTAAATTCAATTTATTAATAATTACAACGAATATTAATTTTGTAATAAATTTTTGGAAAATATTAAATAATTCTATTATGTTTGGTCAGACCATAAGTAA
>CP092090.1:13290444-13302944 GCA_029203775.1 Neoneuromus ignobilis
ATATTTGGTTGTACGAAAGAGGTGCAGTGGGGTAAGGTGAATGTGCCCCAAGCAAGCTGGCAATGTGTTTGCATGCTTCACGTAATGGTGCTTTTGCTGACTACTGACAAAATTAGCCACCAAAATGGACGGCAGCCTGATTGAAGGAGGTAGGAAGGTTGAGGCACGTCATACTACAATAATGATGTATAAATGAAAATATTTTACTAGAAATATTCACTTTAAACGTCAGATTTGCTTAATTTTAACTCTTGTTTAAGAATTAAGAAATATTATACGTTTACGATAATTGAAAATGCAGGTTTTTCATATTGATATCTTGATTTATATATGAACTGCATATATATATATATATATATATATATATATATATATATATATATACGAAATGTATTTCATAATATTTTAATTCAAAATATTTTCAATTTTATAAAATATACTTTTAAATAAATTAAATTACTTCTGAAAACAAAATGAATGTTATATAACGATTTTTAACAACTTTTTCATTAATAAATGATTTTGTTAAAATAAAAAAATGATAATTATAATTGAAAAACATTTATATTATAAAAGTTTTATAAAAAAATAAACATATTCAAATTGTAATTTTTTTAAAAGAAAGTTCAGAAAAATTAAATGTGAATATATATGTAATTTTCAATAAAAAACAGAAAAGGAAAATATAATAAAATTTAAAGAAATATGTTTGTTAATAATGATATAAATATTAATTTTGATGAATGAAAGTTCACAAACACTTTGTATAATCTTAGAATTGAAATTTGATTAATATTATGATTTTCAAACTTATTTCTGTTTATTATAAATTATAAATATATTTTTTCAAATTGAAATGAATATTGAAAAATATTATAAATTTAATCACAAAAATGGTATTAGAAATATATTGTCAAATTTTGGTATTTGAATTACATCTATATTAATTAAAATGAATAAATAATTAATATAAAAAATATTAGCATTTCAAGGTATGTTCAATTTGATTTTTTTAAAAGAAAATTATAATGGAAATATTTTTAAAACAAGAATAAAATAGTTTCAGTCAAAAAAATAGTAAAAATTGCAAATAAAAAAATAATTCATTAGAAAGAATTAGAAGTTTTTCAGAAAAAAATATTTCGTATTTGTATATTGAAAAATGTTTGTGTTATTTACTATAAACATTTATTATACTCGAATAAAATGAATATAATATATTTCTGATTATTTTTTAATTAAAAAGTTATAAAATTTATATAATGTATGAAGAATATGTAGTTAAATTACACATAGTAAAATTGTTAATACAAAAAACTGCGGAAAAATAACTTCAAATAATTAACCGATAAAATCGATATGAACGTAAGTAAAGAAACTTCTCGTGCTTTATAAGAACGACTTGAAAATGTGTGCCTGTGGCAATAAAGTGCAAAAAGGATAAAATACGAAACGAATGAGTAAGGAGATCGTGCAAGTAAGATCGTATCCTGGCAGTCCGCGTGAGCCCTTGCTTCTCTTCGACGTCCGACTTTTAATTAGCCGATCTCCCAGCTTCCTGGCTGAGGTGAATGTAAATAGCAGCCGATGCGAGCCGAATACAAACAGCACGAAACTATTTAGATTGGCCAAAACTTTTCCACGCTCTTTCAGAACGAAGTAGGTACACAGTCTGCACGCGTACGTTTATTAGAAATATCGTGTCTGTAGGTAGGTAGACGGGTTTGTACCGTATACCACATCAACCCACTTACCCCGCTTTGATCATTAAACATCGTGATACAGCACATTACGGACATACTCGAGCATAAAGGCATTAGTCATTAAGTTTTTAGCACAGTTCAGTCGGAAAATTATCTCTACTTGTCTGTTTCATAAATGTCTTATTTTGATAATATGTATGAATAAAACGAAACCCTTTCGTCATAAATGAACCACGCGTCAATATGTTTTCCAAACTCATACAAATTTAAATATATATATATATATATATATATATATATATATATATATATATATATATATGATTAATTATTGAAAAAAATGAATATAGAAAACCTGAAATAATTTCAAATATAATATATAATATAAAATAAAGAATTAAACTATTTTCTTTTAATAGAAGTTGTCTGATTATTCCCTTATAATATTTTTCATTATTTTCTTTTAAAACAATTTTTTAAAAATATTATGTATATATATATATGTTTACTAGAAACGTAGATATACAATTAGATGGGACAAAGACATAAAAATATTCATTGGAATGAACTGTAGGAAACAAACATTGGATCCACTAAAGTGGACAGTTTTGAGAGAGGTCTTCTTTTAGAAGTTGATAGAAGAGGCTAATGATTATAATATTTATATACATGTGTATATATAAACAATACTTAATAAAGTTGATATTGGATTTATAAAAAATGTTTCATTAAGTAAAATTAAAAAAATATTTAGTTGTTTTTTACTATAATAGAAAAAAAATAAAAAATATAATATATTAATACATAACTAAAGACCAGAAAAAATATTTTTTAATATATATTAATTTATAAATTTGATATATGTTTTAGAATTCTTTTACATAGTATTTAATTATATATTATTTTTGAGTAATATTTTATTTATATTTTTAAGGAAGTCATGTAGATAAAAAATAAACTATTAATAATATAAAAAAATATTTTCAGTTAATATGTATTTTAATTTTTCATTTATCATTTTTGAATTTTTTTAAGTATTTTATAATGATAACATGTAGTGGAAAAAATAATATAAAAAAACAGTACCAATAAAAGAACAATATAAATAAAAGATATAAGAAACTAATCATTTTGAAAAAAATGTATTGTACTGTATATTTTTTTAGCAAGAAAAAATATATAAATGCTTAATGTAGTCAATATATTAAAATTTATTTTAAGATTATATATTATCTATTTTGTAATAGATAATATATTAAAACTCATTATTTTTTATAAATTGTATTGAGATTGATTTTTTAAATATATAAATATTCAATTTATATGAAGTATTAGATATGTTTCGAATGACGTTTGATTTAAAAATAATTAAATTGCATTTTGAATATTAATTTTATATGTTTAGTGAAAATTTTTTGTTTTAAATAAGAAAAAAATCAAGGCAGACGTTTAAAAAGATTCAAAGACAAATATTTAAAGAACGTAGGTAATTATTGTTATAATTCAATAGCATTTCGCGTGAAGTAAAAAGAGGGCGATGGTATAAATGACAAAGCTCGTGGGGAAGTGTCAAGTGTTTGTACTCTTGACACCCTTTAGAATCAGATTTTCTCTTCGTAGCAGAATCACCGGCAGCCGTTCTTTTTTCACAGAAGTAAGGAGACGAGAGGTAAGAGAGTAAAGAAGTGCAATGTCTGAACTGGGGAGTGTTATAGATCCGCTTGAAAAAAGTGTCTTTCAGGAAAGTGGCGATGAGGCTTTGGCGCACGAAGGGAAAAATACCACGAACTCGTTGTATACATATAGATAGTATCTTTTTCAAAAGCCTTTTAAATAAGCTTTACTTCATCATCAACAGGTATGTTTGATGTTGGGATTAAAAATCCCGAATGTCATTATGCCAACACAGTTTATATTTACATCGGAATTATACTGTACAAGATGTTTGGGGAAGACGTGTTAAATAGTTGACGACCTTTTTTTAAGATGGTAACAAAATTGACTTTGAATTTTAAAAAGATAACTCGAGGTATTTTCGTATAGAAAATTGTGTGTATTGAAGTCTAATGAATTATTTTTTCGATAGCTAAAAAAGTAACGATGGTTTTCATATATATATATATATATATACATATACACACACATGCATTACTTTACTATATATTTTATTTTAGATTATATTACATTTAAAATCCAATAAAGAGAGTATGTTTTAATTTTTTTCAAAATCATTTAAATGCTAATGTTGTGCTTATATATATATATATATATATATATATATATATATATATTTATATAAATAAATTATACATGTAACTTAACTTCTTTTTTTCTTTAAAAACATAAAGAAATAAATGTCTGTACATGAGAAAGAAAAATAAATACTGACCAATATATATATATATTTTATAGTTTTTAGTGAAAATATAACTACTTTTTTTTAAAAAAATATACTTCCCCATTTTTTGTACAAAATAAAAATATATGGGAATAAAATAAAATAAAATTTTATTTAATTATAGATTTTATAATAAAGCTCCTTGGCAATCGAAATGTGCATTAGGTTCTAAAGAAATAAAATGAATAATAAGTAATTATTGAACATTTTTATAATATCTTATGGTGTTGGGGTGGAAATTAATTTATGTTAAAGTAAATTTGTTACAATATCAAGAAATAAAAAGAATATATAGTCATTTTTTACAAATTTAAAAATAAATTGAAAACGATTCAGTAATATTTTTTTAATATTTTACATTTGAGATATTTAAAAGCATAATTATTTTATGTACAAATGTTTTCTTAAAATATTATATATATATATATATATATATATATATATATATATATATTTATATAAAGTTTATGAATGAAAGAAACATTACAAACGTGTGAAATAATAAGTATAATAACAAAATTGTATAATTTTTCAACGATAAAAACTCGTTTCGTGAATGAACGTAGTTCGGCATAGTAGAGTCCTCATTATATAACACAAGGTAGTGAAGGAAACAGTACGATGAGACGTCAAGAAAAGGGATTTAATTAAGGGAGATTCCTGCCGCAAAAAGAGAATAAAGTAGCTACCGACACGGTGATAATAAACACCCCTTTCTACCACCGACTCACTGAGGTGTTCTTTACCTCAGTGAACAGCGGCGGCAAGTATTTAACACTTTACAGTTTCCATAGGAAAAACTTCAAAGCAGAGAACGGCCTTAATTTCACACCAACAAATGATATTTGTGTGCGTTGTTGAATTATGCTAAAAATATGTAGGTCGGAATTGGTATACGACGTACTGAATATGATGTTATGTGAAAATATGTATTGTATATCGTATTTAGTAAAGTTGAAATTAATGGTCGTTTTCGTTGAAATACTGGAATGAGGAATTTATACAATGGGTATAATACTATCCATTGGTTTCCGTAGTTATACCTGAAGGCGAACAGCAAGTATAACAGAACTGTCGCTTCCATGAATATAACTTTATAATAGTTTGTAATTCTAACTTCTGTGAAGTTGTTTGACAACTGGAGTATAAATAATTTGTTTTTTAGACTATACTATTAATAAATAATTAAATATATATATATATATATATATATATACATATATATATATATATATATATATATATATATATATATATATATATGGTAGAAAAATAATTCAAGAATATTATTTATGGAAATAAAAATGTAATACGATGTTAAACTTTTTAGTAACAATTTTTCTTTTCAAAATATAATTAGAAAATTATGAAAAAAGTATTACATGAAAGAACGATATATTTTTTTAATTAATTAATTGCTAAAATTAAAATTTTGAAATCTATTTTGATATTTATGTCAGTTTTAAGCAGATTTACTAAAATATTTAAACAGATGTAAGTATTGAAATCTAATGTAATAAAATTCATTGGAAGTGCGTTATATGATATTTAATTAGGAAATTATAAAATAAAATTTTAATTAATCGGTTATAATGAATTTAATTTTTTTTTTAAAAAAATATGATACTGTTTCCATTTTGATTGTACGAAAATATATACAAAATTTTCTTGACATCATATATTAAATTTATAATCAATAACATTTTTTTATGAAATAGTTTTGAATAATATAATTTTATAAAATATTTGAACAGATATATATGGTTGATTTTTGTTTAGTTCCAAAATAGATATCAAATAAATTAAAATACATAAAGTAAAAAGTAGAATTTTCATATATTTCAAATCAAGTATAACAGAACATTTAATTTTGTTTAAATATTTTTTGATGTATTGAGAAATATTTTCAATAAACAGTAATCATTTATTAAAAAGTCATTTATCAAAAAAATAAATATATGTGAATACTGTTTAATATTATTCAATTTATATTTTTCATTTTATTTTTTAAAATTTTTACTTTTTAATAAAAAATCATTACATTTTTATTTTGTATGCATATTTAATCACACACACACACACACACACACACATATATATATATATATATATATATATATATAAATTATATAATGAAAAAATAATAAATAAATAAATTTAAATTAATTGAATCAGTCACCAAAAAAATATGTCATCCACTCAATAGTTAGTTATTAAGCACACAATGTTTAAACAGTACATAAAGCACCTGTTAAACTTTTCCATTTAAAACTCAAATACTTGGAACAAATAATTAGTAATTAACAAAGCTTCAAGGCAAAAGAGAATTCTTGTTTGATGGACAATTCTGTTACTCAGTTGCGTATGATTTTAATTTGATATGGGGCTGAGGTTTCTCTTAAATAACAACTTACACACACACACACACACACACACACACACACACACACACATATATATATATATATATATATATATATAACTTGTAGAGGGTTAAACAAATTACATATTACATATTAATTTTTAAATATGAAAGAAAAAATTTTTCGCAATTTATTTTGGAGTTTTTAATTTCGAATGATATTTCTTAAATTGATATTTTATTTTTCGATTAAAGTTGCCAGTACTTTTGTCAATAATTTTTTTTTGAAAAATTAACATTAATATTTAATGGCTTTTTAATGTAGAATACGATTTTAAGTTTAATAATCATTTAGAATATAATAACATTTTTTTTGTTAAAATATTAAAATCGTCTATTCATATTTTTATACATTAAAAAATAATATCATTGTTTATCATTTATGTATTTTAAGTTAGATTTAAAACCTGTATAAAAATATAAAAGAATATTTATAATATATTACTTTATAAGGATTAGTATGTATTTTATATTATGAATAATTATTTATATATTTAATTTAATTTAGAAGCTTTTTTATAATAATGCTAATATATTTTTGAAAATATATTTTTATAAATTGAGTAAACAAATACATTTTTAAAATATTAGGTAATAATATATATATATATATATATATATATATATATAATATTATTTCACAAATAAACGTAATAAATGATTTCAATTTTATGCTTTTTCAAAATGTCCATGCAATATTTGTTAATTTTTGAATAACAGAACTTAAACAAAGGATATAATTTTAATATACGTATTTATAAATATGTTATTAACATATGTGATGGATGTTTTTTATTATTTTATTTTTAATATAGTTAAATAACAACGTCCTCGTTTTATTTTAAACAACCTGCGCTCTGAATCGTATATGGCTTCGTTACTATAGCCAGCGTGTTTATATATGCAGCAGTTTAAAGTTTTCATGGCAAGTCCACCGGATAACTAATTAACAGACAAACAAAACCGTAATATAAACCACAAGTTTAGCTGAAATTGTACATTTTCAAACGAAAAATATATTATATAAAATCTACGATATTTAGACAAGAAATGTTATTGTGCACGTAACATATCATACTAACATTTGTAACAATACAATGAGTAATAAAGTGTGCAACATTTTTGTATATATATATATATATATATATATATATACATATATATATAATACGGATATAAACTGAGTAGTAAAATTGACAAAAAGTTTCTAAATATACAGCATCAGTTTAGATTTTTCCGCTTACTGAACAGGCGAATGAGAATATAGGGACAATTCACTTCTACCAACTGAATTACCATACGAAATCCTTTTACAACCTATTGGGGACCAATAAAACCAACTTTAAGTGCCCTTGATAAGTGTCGCTGAGTTGAATTACTAGAGCCTCGAGCAATATTCTTACAGTTTTTCTGACAAATTGTTATAAAATATAGATTTTATCATAAGTTGATGTAAGCACTTAATATTTTCGATTATACATCCCTGTACATTTATTTTATATATAATAATTTTTAAACATTTATTATTTACAAATAAAAAAATTCATTTCACTTTTCTAATGACTAAAAGAATATTAAATTTAAAAAGGCAAAAAGAATTATTTTTGTACATACTGTAGTAATGAAAGTAATATAAAATTTCTATTTAAATAAATTGTTTACTCGATTCAAAATAATCAAAATGTTTATAAATCAAAATTACATTACTAATAAATTGAATAATACGTTACTGAAAATAATAAATTAGAAAATGCATAAAAAAAGTGAATTTTTGTTTGATAAATACAGTAAGTTATTTTATGAAAAAATTAAAATTATTATTGTTTGCATACGATTTATTTTATTGTATATTTAAAATGATTAAAATTTTAAATAATAAAAAATTTTAAAAAAAAATATTTAGATTGAATTAACACGAATTTCAATAATAATTATATTAATTACTAAAACTCAAATATTATTTAAAATAAATTCATGGTATAAAAATATTATTGTGTTGTTTCAGAAAAATTATTTTAAAAACATTGTAAATTTTCATTTTATTTTCTATTCCCTTTTAGTAATATACATACAACTATTAATGACCTGCGACAATGTCTATTTAAATATGAAACAGTGGATTCTATGATAAAGTCATAATACTTGTATTAACAACCATTAAGATGAATTTTCCGGAAAGAAGACACGAAATAAAAGTAAATCTCCCATCATAATTTTTATTACAAAGACGCCGTTATAATAATATTCAAGAATGGCTGCGAGCAAACCGACATAATTTATGTTACGAGCGATATAAAGGTTAGACTCTCTTTAGATCTATCTCAATTACCTGCAATCACGAGGCCGTATTGCCTGTTTAACCCCGACCGGGGCCCACAGCGGCCGTACCAGATGATTACGACGCCCCGGAAAGAAAAAAAAAACGAATTGATCTTAGTGAGAGTCCGGAGAGGTTACTTGTCGTTAGACAAATGGGATGTTTTATCTGTTGTAATGTTTCCTGCTTCATCTGTGCTGCACTTAGCACGTTCCGTCGTTGAATCCGTTGTATTTTCTATACGATATTTTATTAGACACGTCAATATGTTATATGAGAATGAAAAATTATTATTTTAGCTGTTTGTTACTGCAACGATAAGATTTTTTTTATAATTTTTAATCAGAAAATACGACCATTTCCACTAGTTTAAATAATATTTTGAGATTTATTTCAATAAGCATCTTAAATATATTTTTATTATATGTTTTATAAAAAGTATTGATTTACAATTTAAGTAATTATTAATAAAATATAAATAAAATATAAAATATGTACTATTTTTCAATTTTACCTAAATATTATATATTTAACACATTATATTGAATCAATACTAGTAAAACTTCTAATATTTCAACTAACTTATATTTTATTACAATTTATAAAAAATGCATAATAAAAATTGAAAGTTGTTTTTAACTGTGATAAAATAATTACGAGCTGACTGTTTCAATTAATATACATAATTGTGGTTTTTATTTGATAAAGCCAAATATCATGTTTCCATTAAAAATAACAAGATAAAATTTTAAAATAACGATTTTCAATTTAAAAATAAATAAAATTGTTTTTTACAGTAATGAATTCAACAAAATAAAAATTAAATTCTTCAAAAAAATACTGCTATTGTGAATTGTAATAAAACCATCGAAATTATATCTCTGTTGCTAAAAATGATCAATTATTTTAAAGATAGATAAAATAGATCTTTCAGCAAAAATGAAGTCGCAGTGAACGGCTACATATTGAAGTTAACCACGACTACAACGAAACGACTAGCTTGGTTTGAGGAGATTGTCTTATCATCATAACAATGACACGCCAGTGAAAATTGCATGCAATCTTCTCTCGCGCAGCCTCCATGTTTATTACAGACGCAGTCAGATCTGGAAAAGCCGTGATTTCTCGATTCGTTAAATTATACTTCTTATAATAAGCACTTTAGTTGGATTCAAGCCAAATAATTATCATTATTTTTCCAGCTAATTCAAAATATGATTTTTTTTTACTAAACAGGATTTTATGGTTTATGAAAATCGTCCATATTAATTAGATTAAAATGCAAATTATGGTAGCTATATTAGAATTTTATATTATATATTTTATAGCTTGATTATGTAGTTTACTTTCAAGAGTACGTAATTAATTTTTAAAAATAGTTATACTCGGGTATATTTTTTAATTAAAAAGATAACCTATTATAGAATTTAAATACACATACATATATACAAATAGTTCTTTTATATATTACATTTGAACAAAATATAATTGCACTGAAGAAAAACACAAATTAAATTATCTTTACACACGAATTTTTATTAAAAAGATATTAATATTTAGATGATATAACAACCGGAAAAACTGAATTTTACTTTATATGTACAATCAAATTCCCCAAAATTAAAATTGAAATACTGTATATATATTGAAATTTAAATATTTATTCTAAAATTTTATTTTATAAATATTTCCAATTTGAAATAAAAAATTAAAAAGAAAATTATAGCTATTAATATATATTTCAGGTAACAGAGAAAAATGAAAAAATCATGTTAGAAATAACATGCAGAGATGACAATAGAAATGAATAGATTTGAAAATAATTAAACATTGCGAATGTTATAACGAGAATGAAGAAATGAAAATATAAATGAATCAATCATATTACAAGAATAGAATGTCATTATTAGATAATAAAAATATTTTTTGAGTATCCAACAAAAGACACAAAGATAGCCAAAATAGATATAAAAAATGTTAGTATGATATATAAAAAAAGGACTTGGATTGACAAATTAGTATTTTAAATAATGATATAAAAATTAAGATACAAAGAAACTAAATTATTTTTGACGAAATAAAAATATTAAAAAATGTAATTTTGAAATATATCATTTTTGAACGATTGAAATTTTACAATATTTGAAATTAGAAACAAAAAAAAAACAAATTAATACATGAAAATCATATAACTAAATGAACATTTCGCAATGACTGCGGATAATATGAATAAATGATAAAAATTAAAAACTTTATCTCAGATAAACAAGAAAAACAATATTAATATTTCAATTTTGATGGTTACAATTTTTGAATTTTTTGACGTACAATTTATATAATTATTTTTTTCATTCATCAAATATACATATGTATGTATATAAGAATTTTTAAAAGCATGATTACATATGATTTAATGTGTATAACAAATTTAAAAAATCTATACAAGAGTTTATATTTCGTTTAGATTGTTTGTTTCGGTTTGTTATTTAATTTCAAATGATAAAAACATGTATGTATGTATATATATATATATATATATATATATATATATATATATATATATATATATATATATATAAGTCTACGTTTAATTTTACAATTTTAAAAATGAAATCGCCTGAAGTTATTCAATTTACAAACTGCCATGAGATACGTCCTACTATAGAAATATTCGAGATTAGGTTAGTTTACGCTGATGAACTGACGTTTTTTTTCTCTCGTGTGAAGGGCGAACGAGGGGAATTTATCTGGATGTATGTTTCTGTTGGCCGTCACTTCCTGTCCATGACAGCCAGTAATTAACGGAAATACTGGCCGAGCTTACCCGTGTCCTGTTATACTGAGAATTCAGACGTGGCACGCACAAGTATAAAAACAGATTCGAGTAGCAACCCTTGCCCGGCCCGGGGCCATGTACGCAACAAACAATAACATGCTTAAATTGATAGGTTTTATATTGACGTTGAGCTTTTAGTCATTAATTAAGGATATACATTTTTACTTGACATGCTTATGAAGTTTATTCATGAAAAATTAAAATACACTTGTTAGAATTTTTTATATACTTCGTATTATTCCGAGTGTGATCTCAGAATGAATATTTTTAAAAATGATACGAATTTAAAAACAAACAAATTTTTATACACACTAATAAATTCTTATTGATTATACAACTGATATTTTTGTAAATTTTTTTCAAACTACTATTTTATTATTTTTTTATTTTAATTTTTATAATTATAAATTTAAAGTTTATTTATTCTTTAAATAATTTATTTTACTTATATAATCATTAATATTTATTTTTACAATTTTTAATTTGTTCAGATTGTTTAAAATATACTTCCTTTCATACAATTTCTATATTGTCTTTCATTTTTATTTAAGACATTTTTTAAAATTGATATTTAATACTTTTTGGAATATAAGGCTAAATTTTATTAAAAATTTCTTCACATGTAAAATTCTAAAAATCTTGTTAATATTTATAATGATAAATTCTATTTTAAATATCTATATAGTTGTATAGAATATTATAGAATATAAAATAAATTTTCATTCGCCACTAATAATATATATATATATATATATATATATATATATATATATATATATATATATATTCATAAATTATAATTTAAATATTTATTTTTTACGAAA
>CP092090.1:13307944-13435444 GCA_029203775.1 Neoneuromus ignobilis
TTCTCCAAAGAGGACCGAATGAAATCTTCAGACCTGTATAAACCAGGCGGAGTCGGAAGGAAAGGATGGTTGAGTAGCGAAATGAAACGACGACGCTTCTCCTGTAGCAATGCAAACAGGCAACAGGAAGTGACGCGTTTGTCGTGGCGGGAACGTTGAACACGATGCGCGTATCCTGATTCTCAGGAAAATGTGTATGATTCCGGATGCGAGAACTCGTTTTATTAATTTTTAAATATTTAAATATGCTTTCATTCAAACCGACTGAAATTAAATACTTTTTTATCATAATGTTTTATGCGATTCGAATATTTTATAATTGTATTTTTTCAGATTTCAGAAACATACATACACACACACACACACACACATATATATATATATGTATATCATATTTTCCTATATCAGTCTACTGTTGGGAAAAAGCTTTTTTGAATGTTATCATTCATTGGTATTTGATTATATAAGGTTATCCAAATGTGACGCCTAAATTTGTGTTTTATCAAAAAGAAACTTTACACATGTTTTTTTTTAATAAAATACAAATCTAGGCATCACATTTGGATAACCTTATATTTACTATATTTATAATAATTGATTTTTTGTAACAGTTTGTAAGTGTATTGATAAAAATATTTGAGACAGATATATTTTAAAACTTATATTTCAACTGAAATGTAAATAATATTTTTATGAGCTTCTGTACTTAAAAATATTATTTATTAAAAATAGGGTTTATATATGTATGATTATATAACTATTAATAATTATTAAATCTTAAAAAAGTAATTAAACAATTTTAATTTAAAGTTATTATTTTAAAAATAGATGTTCATTCATTTAATAATTAATCTAAGATAATATAATTAATTTACAGCATAATTTAATAATAAAGATTCTAAAATTTAACCAAGTATTAATTAATTTTAATTATTTTTTCATATTGGTGTATATTTATATATAAAAATACTTTAAACGAATAATGGAAGATAAATTTTATACAATTGTAAAATAGTTCAAAATAAAAAGAAAATTTTACATAAAATTTACAATTAAAATATATCCTCAATATTTTTTTTTATTGTTAGAATAAAAATTTTACTTTGTTAATTCGATTATGTAAAAGTAAATTCGTCAAAGTTTGGAAACAAATAATATAAAATTATATTTTAAATAATTTAATAGTGGTAGTATAGATTAACATGATTTTAATTTGTTAACATAAAAAAAAAATTAAGTAATTAACATAAAAAAAATATTTACTTTATTAAAGTTATCATCATATTTACACTTTTTTATTTTTAATGATATAATTAAATGATATTTTGATAAAAAAGTATTATTGTTTAGATTTAAGATAGTGAAATTTTATTATCTATTAGGTTGTGTTATATGAAATGTAGGATTTTTCAATTGGAAATCGAAGAGAAATCCGACATTTCATAATACATCATCTAATAATAAAAATGACTGTAATACAATTTTCAATTTTATTCATTTTTTTCTAAATATAATATTAGGATACTTAATTTAGTTTTTATTTACTATTTATTTAAAAGCATTTTTTATTGCTCCATGAATTAGAATCTGTTGATATTTATTAATTAAATGGTTTTCAAACAAGTAATTTTAATCTAATATTGAGATGATTTAGGTTTAATTACATATATGCATATGTATATAAACATATGTGTGTATACGCACACACACATACATACATACACACACACACATATATATATATATATATATATATATATATATATATATATATATGAGTGTATGTTTCCCCTCTAGTGTCGAAAATGTTTCTTATTGAATTAAAAATAAAAAAGAGTAGTGTATATTGTTATCGTTAATTTCAATAACGAAAACATATCCGCACGAACACGATTCCTACGAAAGCTACGTCGTCTCTTAATACTAGTTCTAAGCTTCATTCTCGTTTACCGAAATGAAATGATGGCAGCTACTCGGAAACCGGGGACGGAGGTGTACCTTGTGCAGGAGTCAAGAGTGGCAACGCAGGAATTTCTCATAAATACACATACACACAAGAGGTTGACTAGTGGGTAGATATATTACACGCCGTTTGCAGTTTTGTGTTGTATGAATTTAATTGGGTACAACGAAACGTCAGAGTTGGGCTTTCTTAATGCAGGAAATGTACATTTAGTGAATGTGCGCGTAGGAAATTCTAGACATATAGTCGGAAAATCATATTTGAATACGTACACAAATAATTCATGATAAAAATATATGCGTGTGGTAGCACGAAAACGAAAGTGACAACTGAAAATAACAATCGTTTCACTTATCAGTTTCAATGAAATCTACGAAGTTGTGTGTGAATCAAAAATGAATGAAATGTTTGTTTGAATTTCATGTGTACGATTTTGAAATTAATACAAAAACTAACATAAAGAGTTTCAGCTAATTCTATATTCCAACATTATACATATTGGGTTGTCGAAAAGTCATGACAGCAAAATCGGAGGTCGATAAGCGAAGAGAGCAGTAGGGCAAGTAAAAAATATAAAGAATCGTACTGTGTTCGAAAATTCCATTTTAATCACTTAATCACGTTTATTTTATAGCTAACCTTTGATCTTACATGAAAAAAATCGATTTTATAAAATGTTGATTTTTCATCAAATTTTCAATACTATAGGTCGTGTTTTTTAGGACCAAAAATTGAAAATTTTAAAAACCACTACGAGTAGTTCATTTTTATTGAAAATCGATTAAGTGAGTAATAAATAATTGTCTTGCATCAGAAATTACATTCATTATTAAGAAATACGATTTCTGTAGTCAAAAGTTGATTTTTGATAATTTTCGTTTTTTCATCAAAATTCGAAATATAAAAAAAAATATTTATCTGCGATACATCAACAAATTACGATAAAAAATTAATCGTATATACCCTAAGAAATATATTTAATGAACAATAATATATTTTAATGCTATAAAATAAAAATTATTAATTTTCATTCGATTGAGACATAAATAATATGAAATTAGCATAATTCACGTTTTTTCTAAATAAAAATCGTTTTACGTTCAAAAATAAGATTTTAGCCATCGATTCTTCATGTTTTATAGCCAAGCTTTGATTTTAAATAAAAAAAATCGATTTTCGAAAATGTTGATTTTTTATGAAATTTTCCATACTATAGGTCGTGGTTTTTTTGAGGCAAAAAAATGAAAATTTCAAAATTCGCTATAAGTCAATATTTTTTATTAAAACTTGATTATGTTAGTAGAAAATAATCGTTTTCTGGCAAAAATAACATTTATTATTAAGAAATACAATTTTAGTGGACGAAAATCAATTTTTGATCATTTTCGTTTTTTTATTAAAATTTGAAAAATACTAAAAAAAATAATTATCTGCACAACACCATCTAATTTGGATTAAAAATTAATTGTTTACATCTTAGAAAATATTTTTAGAAAAAAATAATATAATTTTTAGTGCTCTAAAATGAAAATTATGATTTTTATTCGATTGAGAAATAAATGGTATGTAATGAGCATAATTTTGTTTTTTCCAAATAAAATACACCTCAAGTTCAAAAATGATATTTTATATATTGATTCGTTGTATTTTATAGCCAAGCTTTAATTTTAAATGAAAAAAATCGATTTTCAAAAATTTTAATTTTTCATGAAATATTCCATACTATAGGTCGTGGTTTTTTTGGAGTCAAAAATTAAAAAAATTAAAAATTATTAGAAATCGTTCTTTTTTATTAAAAATCGATGAATTAGGTAAAAAATAATCATCTTCCAGTAAAAATTACATTCATTATTAATATATACGATTTCTGTAGTCGAAAATCGATTTTTTATAATTTTCCTATTTTTTTCAAAATTCAAAAAATCAAAAAAAAATATTTATCTACATTACATTATCAAATTTAGATTGAAAAAATAATTGTATAAGCTCTATAAATTATTTTTAGTTAACAATAATAGAAATTTGACTCTATACGAGTACTTAAAAAAAAAGTTGGTTGACTCGAAAAATATATTTGCATCAACTTTGTAACAAAGTTAGTTGAATAAATAATTGTTGTTAAAATGTTAAGAATAACATCATTTTTAGAAAAAAAAAATTTTTTTTTAAAAGAAAACGAATTTTCGTCTATCTTTATATTTTTAAAAAGTAAAAATAATTTGTTTAATTCCATATTTTTCCATATATATATATATATATATATATATATATATATATATATATATATATATATTGAAAAATATGGAATAAAACTGCATAAAATGTAAATGTACAAGTTTCAGTATAAAATAATAAATTTAAATGTTTGATTTCTTACTGCAAGTTCTAGTCGTTTCCACTGACAAAATATACATGCTATATAAAACAGCAACGAAGAATTCCAATAAAACTTCAAACATTACTGGAAAAGATTAAAAGACCTACAAATCTAACATGTCATAAATTCGATAAAAGAAAGTCATAAATCTATCACACTTTTCATATGATATGCACATGAATACCAAATGTATTGCGCTCATGCGTATCCACAAAATCATGAATATAAACTCACATGTGGCTGTGGTGACCGATAACCAAACAGAAAAGTAAAATAGCTCCAAGCTTTATGAATAATATAGACGAATGTCATATCAAATAAATACTACTGTGAAATTTATGTGTCATGAATAGTTGGCATAAAAGATCGTTATTTATTCGAAAAACTGACTTGTTTATTATTCTATCAATATTAAAAAATATATAACGATATACTTATTAAAATATTCATAATTTTTTGTAATAGTAAATATTTACAACTTGTACATAGAAATTTATCACTCGAACTCTTGAAAAGTATCGAAAATTTTTACTGAAATTTTTATGAGCGAAAATTACTGTTTAATTAATAAAAAATGTTTGTTACAGATTTATTTTATAATATATATATTTCATCATTTACAATAACATAAAATATTTACTGAATATTTTAAAATTGCTTTCATTAACTAAGAAGTTGTTAGATATAAGAGAATTAATTTAATACTAAGTTCAAATTTAATATTTATAATATTTTTTTTAATTGATTTAGTAACTTAAATATTAATAATATTAAAATTCAATAAATTTTTTGGAAAATATGTATAAACATTGAAAAAATATAACATAACAATTTATGTAATTTTTCTGAACAAGAAAAAGATGATACAAAAATAAATTATAATTTGGTAATCATAATTACAAAAAATCAAAGAAAATTTAGAACATTATTGTGTTATTTTAAAGATTTTAAAATTAATAAACTTTTTGAAATTAACTAAATAATAAATTTGGAAAAACACTGAATATTTTTGAATTATGTTTAGTAAAAAAAAACTGTAAAAAATATATTAAATAAAATATGTTTTTCTAATTTTTGATATAAAAAAATGTTCTAATTCTAAATCATAAAATAAAAAAACATAGGGCATTGTTCGAGAAAAATACTTTTTTTAAATAATTTAATCATATATATATATATATATATATATATATATATATATATATATATATATGTATATATATATATATATATATAGCTTTCTAGTAAACATTTCAGAAGTTTAAATGGAAATAAAACAAAAAGTAATTAATTAATTAGTTGTTTTTTTTATTTTTAAGAATATTTTATGATTAAATAACTTATATCATTTCTAATTTTTATTAAATTCTACCTACAATTTATCAAAAAATGTTTTTATTAAGCGCCATAAATTAATTTATGACAAAATGACTTTTCTATGTATTAAAATGAATAATATCGTAAATTTTGCATATCTGAATGATGTTTATTTTAAGAATTGTGTTTTTATGAAAAATTAAATATACGATAATTGATTTTGATGTAAGTTTCACAAAAGCACATACCTCATGAAGAAAGAAATAATATATACAAATAATTTAGAAAATAGGATTTGATGTGGTTTAAATTAATAAAAAAAATTAGCAGCTTTTTATATTTTTAATACGATAAATATATTTTCAGTTATTTACTATTATAACTGATATCTGATCTAATAAATTTATCATATTGGTATATAAGGTTTTATACGAATATTATGTACATACATACATACATACATATATATATATATATATATATATATATATATATATATATATATATATATATATATATATATATTAGTTTACCAGGTATATATAATTATTATATCAGTATACATCAGGTCACTGTTAAGCAAAAGTCTTAATAAATTATACCATTTATTGGTATTTGATCATATTCACCAGACTGACAAGGTGAGTTATTGAGAATTTTTATTCGGAGTTTACTTCCTTAGGCAGGTTGCTTTTACTAAGTCTAAAAAGCCTGTCTGCCTTATACCTACGACCGGAAATCGAACGTACTTATTCCGCATGATCTGTCCTGTGATGCTAACTACTACATCATCGGTCGGCTATATATATATATATATATATATATATATATATATATATATGTATTATTTAATTTTTAATTGATCTAATAAAACTTACTTCGCAATCGATTACGTCTAAGTTATGCACGACTTGTATACATCATTCAAAAGAAGATTAAGATTCTCCTAGGTGATTTACGTACGAGTATACGATATTTTTACTAGGTTGTTTTAGAAAGTGTGAAGTCTATTTTATTTTGTTCTATGGATGTGACATTCTTAGCGAAGTTCCGTGAGACAATCGGTCCCACAGCAAACAAGTGTGATATGACATAGTCGGCGGCGACGCGGCGGTGGTGGCAGCGACGTTGTCTCTAGAGTCTTACAGACGGTTCTTCTTCAAGGCGGTTAGAAATGGAAGCGGCGACGGTGGCAATGCGGTGACGGCCACAGGGGCAAAGAGAGGAGAGAAAACGAGGGCGGCAGCTGCGACGTTAGCTTCGCATCACGGTGCTTCAGATTAGAAATTCATTTGAATATTTCCGGTCCCGCAATGGCAACCGAGTGGTGGAGGGTACGTGCTAGGATGCTGTGTTTTATAATGTTCTCGCGATTATGTATGCAATGTAAGGGTTAAATTAAAAAAAAACTCGATAAACTTTCATAAAAAAATCTTTTTTGCGTGAAGTTTAACAATAATTGTACTCAATGTAGGTCATTGTGAATTATTGCATTTGAATAATAGCGTATTATAAAATATAAGAATTTTTTATGATGTTATCTTTATAAATAGGATAAAATAAGCACTGAATTTTCATTCTACAAACTTATTGTTGAATTTACATTCATTTAACTAAATAATCTATGTATTACACAAATCGAATATAACATTTAAATATAATAGATATATTATTTATTGACAGCCACATTAATACAAAGACTGTATTGAATTGTTTAATTTATATAAAAAAAAATATTAATTCCATTCCTACTAATAGTTTTTAAAAACTAAATTTAATAAATAGAAATATATGAAAATAATGAGCATTATTATAAATATAACAACTTGATTATTCTTCATAGAAATTCATTTTTTTGGTTCATTATAAAGAATTTTTATTGAAATAAGGCATTTCCTTAAAATAATTTTTAAATTAAAGAGATAATGTTAATAATACTTATTATTTTCATTGGAATAGAAATGCTCCATAATAATTTTAATAAATAATAAAGTTTATTTTTATTTACGTCTTCATAAAAAATATTGAATTATATAAATAAAAATAAAAATAAATAAAATAGAGCTTATTATAAAATTGTATTCAATGATGTAATAAAAATTTTATTTTTAGTAAATCTTAAAGATTTATTTAAGTAAATAAAATATTAATTATTTAAAATTTGAGCAATTATTTAACTTATTTCATTGTTAAACCACAACTGCATAATGAAAAAAAATATTTTAATATAAAAATTAGAAGAAAATAACACGTTCTTCATTGTTGATTAAGAGGTGTAAATTTTTTTAAGTTTAAATGAGATGAAATTATATTAAAAATAAAAGTAAATGATTCCATAAAACACAATTAATAAACGAACTTTGTTTAAGCTGTCAATAATTAATAGAAGATTGGATACGCATGTCTATCGCATCACTAAGAATCCTATCCGTTGAATATTTAGAGGGTGCTGGAGCTTGTAGGTAATGTCGATGGGAGACAGAAAGGAAAGTAAGCAAGCAGCCAAGGGAAATGTAAATATGATGCGATAAAGATAGAACTGTGGGTGGAGGTACAGGGGAGGTGATACCAACGTGTGTATCAGCTATATGGAAGGAAATTAAAGGAAATTCAAATGGGGGATACATAATGATAAATTGATTACAAGGACATACTCAGGTAAATCTGATACAGCTTCCATAAGTTCAATGGAAAGACATATTTCCGCTGCCACGGAAATGATGCCTATGAATGAATTTGACATATAAATATTTAAAAGTCTGTAAGTTTCAATATTTTCACAATTTGTTTTTTAATAGCTTATTTCGTATCGAAGTACGCAAACACGTTTTTAAATCAAACTTATATTAATATGTAATGTAAAAACAAACTCTCTCTCTCTTTATATATATATATATATATATATATATATATATATATCAATAAAATAAAAATTTACTCTTATAAATAATAATTATTTTCAGCTATATACAGCGCGTATAATGTAATTCTGAGGACAATTTTCATCAATTGTGTAATATGAATATTCAGATTGGTAAGTCTACTTTTATAGTACGCTTGTTGGCTGCATCAGACACTGTGCAACCGCTAATGTAATATTTCGCGAGAAATGGTAGCAGCAACATGCGCAAAACGTTGCAAAGAGAAAGAAGCTGAAGGCTGGAAAGACTAATGAATTTTTCATTTGATGTATTAAGAGCGATACGAGGGTTCAGCTTCTACAAAGTCTATGGTTCTTCTGTTGTACCTTCGTATACTGCGTGAAAAGTGTTACAAATTACAATTCAATTGTCTCAATCAGACTCGAGAATGAAGTTCTATGTTCTTTATAGTATTGTATTAATGGAGAATGAAAAAAAAACAAGTATTCTTCAGATTTATAGTCTGTTTTTGACATATGTACAATTGTTCTTGTTCTATATATAATGTAATAATTTAGAAAATCAGAATGGAAAACTTGTTAAAATAATATTATATCATTTTATATGAAGCACTTTTTTAACATTGATATCTTAACTATGAAATTATTTTTTTAAGAAATTGTGAAACAACAAAATTATCAATATTTCAGATAATCCAAAAAAAATAACTTACTGAGATTTAAATATTATTGCGAATTTATTAATGAATTTTCGTTAATATGGATACGAATAAATATCACAAGAAATTATACAGAAGAAAAAAATCAATTACTTTTCTACTTATTTAGAGAGGCTTTTAATTTTTTACAAATATTTTTAATTTGAAAAACACGCATATTTTATTATTCATCAGAATAAAAAATGATATTTAAAAAAAATTAAAGATAACAATTATTTTTCTAATATGGAATAACTTCTAACATATATAAGAGATAAGATTAATAAATAAGAGATTTTTTTCAAATTTATGAAATATTTTGATTCAACTGATAAAATCATAATAATGGTTTATGTAAATTAATAATAAATTATTAAAAAAATATTACTTAGTGATGAAAAATCTGTTAAACTTTTTCTTAAAAAAACGACTTCTGAATTGTAAAAAAAAACAGAAACTGTTGTCAAAAAAATTTACTTCATTGAATGACAAATCATGTTTTATCTTTAATTAACTTGGATATTAAAGGATATAATTTTTTATTTTTTATTTCTAATGAGAGTATTTTATACATTTAATTTATATATTTATGTTTTATATAAAAAAAGATTTTTTATTTGGAGAATTTTTTTTTATTAAGATGAAATATTTTTATTAAAAAATAAAAATAAGAAGAATATATGAATTGTATAAAAAGTTAGAAAAAATAAAACGTTTAAAATAGTTTAATTTTTTTATATCGTGAATTTCGTATTGGTTATATTTTTTAATAACGTATAAAAAAATTCTTAAGTTAAAAAGTTAAAATTAAATTTGAGGACATTTAAAAATGGTTATATAAATTCAAAAGAAATTGGTGGAAAAAATGTGAAATGCATAACTTCGTATAGTAATGAACCTTTTAATAAAAAAAATAAATTAAAGCGATTCTCGATGTCATTTTAAATATTGTTATTGGAAATGTGTTTAATATCTCAAAAAGCACGAAGGTCACATCAATATATGTTGAATATTAAACGACGTGCAAATCTATGCAATTCCAATGTGTTCATTGCGGATATTATCTTCTCGTCGTATTATATATACAAACCCCCGTCAATTTGGTGGGCCACCTCGTCAAGAGTTCTCTTTGCGACACCGATGGTGTAGAGGTGGCGGTAGAGCAAGTAAACAGGGAAGCAGGCGGTATCGGTCGACAGTCAGTGCAGGACGACGCCTCCTAACGGCTGCTGCTTGATGAACTAAACCCATCGATCATCCAATTAGCCGAGCGATCAATCATCCGCTGCCATTTGCCCTTGCTCTCCAGCATGCCTTACGTGCACAGTGGCATCATCCTCATTTACCATTTCTTGTTCTTATCATATATATATATATATATATATATATATATATATATATATATATATATATATATATATATATAATATTCGATATAAAATATTTCAATTTAAAAATATTGTTAAATAAAAGAGAATAATTGGAATAAATTTGCTATTCTATTTCTATCATTAACTCTTTTTTTAGTACGATTTATAAAATTAATTGTAAGTATTGACATTTTTTACTCGAACTGAATATTAATCATTTATTTTAATGACTGTAAATATTTTCAAATGACAGTTTGAATACATTTCTTCGCAAAAAATCGTGAAAAACAAACAACGTAAGACCGTTATAAGAAAACAGATTTTTTCTGTGCGTGTTCGTAAGCACAGTCAATTCAGAAAATATGAATCTAATTTTGTACGTCTTCTGCTCTGCTATTTCACCTCCCAGTAGACGATGAGTGGGAAAAAAACAGTAAGTCGGGGTAAAAAAAAAACGTGAACGTTGTCGACGAATGATAAAAATATTCAGTAGCTGAGATCTCAGAGTGTAGAGGTGATGACTCCCACTTTACACACATACTGAATAAAGCTATAACATTTGCAAGTTAAATGCCATAAACGTTGCGAGAAACAAATTCTTTGTTTCATTTTTTCTTATGCGTTGTTCTCTTTCTCAGTAGCGAGGCATAGACAAGTAGTCTCGTGGGGATCTAAGAAGCGAATGAAGACTCAATCGCAGCAACGATACAACAAAAGCTCGCATAGACCAGTTCTTATCACCTTACGACTTTATTCCTTTCTTTTCAACTAAATCTCACTCTTGATATACTGTATTTTTTTTTGTTTTAGTTTCACAGAAGTGATTCATCCATTTATTTCACTATTTTGTAAGAATGTGCCAATTATTGATTCGTTATTAACATAAAACTAGATATTATATATATATTTACACATTGATTAATACAATATCATTTTTATTAAACATCATTTAAAAATATTTGAAAACTGTTTTTGTAATCAAATAAAATTTCCTAATAATATATTAAAAACAGTATTATTTAGAAAACTCCGAATTATAAATAAAAAAATGTTTACAATTGTAATTTTCATGATTTAAAAATATTATTTAGGTAATTATTTCCAAATTTCTTTAAAAAATTAAAATTAATTTAAAAAAAAATTAAACCTTGTTTGCAAGTAATTAAAAAAAATGTTTAACATTAATTGAAAAATATTATATATATATATATATATATATATATATATATATAAAGACAAAGATAAATGTAATTAAAGTTATATAAGAATTAAAAAAGAAAAACTCAATTAAATTAAAAAATATATTTAATTTTTAAAAAGTTTACTTATTAAAAAATTAAACGTTCCTAACTATCTATTAATCTCTAAAACTATTTAACTGGCTGGTCAAATAAATAACGACGTTAATCTTCATATTACATAAAGCAAACGAGTATATGTATTTTCGTTGAAGTTCAGAGCTAATAACATACAATTTGCAAATAGTACGTTATTGAATTAACAAATCTAAAAAGTAATATTTAGCGAATTCGAGTATTAAACGAATAAGTTTAGAGTAATGAATACATACTGAATAAGTTTCTATGTATATATATAGAAATATGTAAAAACATATTAAAATAGACTACGCTGCTTACATATTTAAATAATTATATATATTCACTATCTTAATAATGTTTTCTTGTAAAAAAATATTTAGGGTTTTAACATATAAGAAGTCAATTAGATTATTTTATAATAGGTTAAGAATAAAAAAATATTTTATTAATCAATATATACATAGTTAATAGAAATTTTATTTATTTTTAATGGTATATTTTAAATTTGATATGAAATTTAAAAATATAATTTGAAATTAATTAAGGATGTTTAAAAGATTAGTCAATTGAATTAAAGATATTAAATATCTTTGTTTTAATTCGATTATTGAAAATAAAGTTTAATTATTTTATGTGCTTAGTTTGAAGTAAGAATATGTATAATTTAATATAAAAGATTTAACTGACTGATTTTTATTGACAGATATTGAAAAAATTGAACTGATGTAATATATAATGTAATTATATGAAAATTGAGAAGAAGGTAATAAAAAAATCGTAAGAGAATAAAATGTATTAAGAATGAGTAATATTCAATCAGCGCAAGAAAATCAGACCGCAAAATCACCGTTTCTTCTCACACATTTGTTTAGAGAGCTTTGGCTGTAGCATAGAAGAAAGGCAATGCAGTTCGTCGGACCGGCTACCAACGGCGCGTAATCTCAGATTAGTGCTTTAGTGCTCGTATATGTCGCCATAATAGGGTTGGATTAGTGTTTTACAGACGTGCGCCGGATGTAAGTGGAGAATGATGTTTGCTGGTTTAACATAGGCAAAACACTGCTTCGCCGCCAACGTCCTTTCAATGTCCTCCACCTACTCCGCGCGTCTGACGACGCCGTTTTTGTACTACTACACACTTTAGTGAGTGCGAACTTTGGCCCGCCACCAGTCACAACCCCGGCTGTCGCACGATACTGACAGCTGTTTTCGCCAGAAGGGTTTGAATATATTAACAATGCGAAAAGTACATAGCCCAGACTCCTTCTTTAAGCTTTGTCCTTAATTTTTATCTTCACTAATCCTTAACAATATTATTGTACCTCTCCTATGAATACCAATGTTTTGTTCATTTTAAACAAGTGTCTGTTACTTCGTTTGCGTTCTTTTTTGTTCAATACATGAATATATTTCGAATATGAAAATTTTATATTTTGAATAAATAAAAAAAATATGCTTTATATTTAATAAGAATTATTTATGAAGATATAATAAATATGCAAATGTATTCAATAAAATATAAATTGCAAATGTTTAAAAAATACATCTATTAAATGAGATTTTTTTAAAAAAACCATTTCAGCAATACATTTAGAAATATTCGTATAAAATATTTTATTATCCATATAAATTTAAAACGAATTTTCACAAATACTGTTTTAAAGTAAGTAATTAAATGAATTATATTTTTCTAATAATATAAACTGTATAATATTTAAAGTTTCACTAAACTCTCTAAATAACAAATATAATAAAAAAAACACACTATATTAAATATTTAATTGAATACACAATATTTAAAATCTATGACATTTTTAGAGGCAATATACTAACTATCTACATTATTTTATAACTGTAAATGTTAGGATGTAATTGTTTTGTATTTATCTTTTTTACCAACAAATAATATCAATTTTAAGTATGTTTAGTGATTATATATATATATATATATATATATATATATATATGTATAACTTAATCAATTATTATAAATACGAATGCTTTTTAAAGTACTATATTTTAATCTTTTAAAAAACGTATTTATTAAAGGAGTAAAATTGAAAATAATAAATTTATTTTTAAAAAAAGCAATTTGATTCCATTAAAGTTCAACGAATATCATTTAAATTGTTTAATTTGAGTGAAATACAATTAATTTATATTTTTTAATAGCAAATAAAAATATACAAAATTTAGTATCCGCATAATTATTTAGCTGAAACATAACATGAATACTGTGTTAATTTTCAGTGGTGACTCCAAGATATACTCTCAGTGCAAGAGCATTCGCGTATCTAGTGGCTGTGATAACTAGCATAGGGATTCCCAAAGCTATATAATGTCGTCTGGGAAACCAATTCGCCGGAAAATGGAACGAACGAGACAGATAAACAACATTGCAATTGCTTTGTAAAGATTTCATACTCTTTAAATTTTCTAGTATAACAATAGAACGAAAATTACTGTTACTATACACTAACAATATTAATTAGGTATGAATTTAAATGACAATTATATCTCTTTACATACAGTATATATACATATATATATATATATATATATATATATATATATATATATATATATATATATATATATATATATATATACACTGAAAGAGATGTAAAAACATAAAATTTATGTTTTTACAAAGCAAAGAAAATTTATTCTATTGTTAAATATTTGTTACAGTTCTGAAATTTGTATTTTGATATAAAAATTTTGTATTGCGTAATATACATAAATACATACATACATACATGAATATATATATATATATATATATATATATATATATATAACAGTGAAAATTTTCTTTCATTTTCAATGAATGATTTTGTAATTTTCAGGCTGTAATGAAATTATTACAATGCTACACAAAATTTAAAATATTATTTTGTTAGTTATTATTTTGTTATTTTATTTATTATTATAAATTAGTATTTAATGGAAAATAATACAATAATGACTATTTTCGGTATGTCATATAATTTACATTTTTAAAACAATGAAATATTTAAAAATGCACATAAAATTGTCAAATAAACAGTGAAATACAAATACACATTCATATATATGTATGTATTTATGTATATATATATATATATATATATATATATATATATATATATATATATATATATATATATATATTTATATATATATATATATATATATATATATATATATATTAGTATATAGCAAATTTTGTAAAATACTGAAGATGTAATTATTCATAGATATGTTATTGAAAAAAATTGTACACATAAAGTCTGATAATAATTCAAAATAATTTAATACAAATAAAATCTAAATGTAAGGTATTTGAAAAAAATAGATGTAGTAGTTATATTAGGGAAAATTAAAATCTTACATGCAGACTTTTATTAAAATTAATAGAGGGAAATTGAAACAGTTATTTAATTATAATGTTTGAAACAACGTGGATAGTAAAAAAATCGTTAGGAAAAATAATTCAATTAGAGCGGTTGTATATAACTTTATTTTCGCTTATATAAAGGAAACGTATCATTTCCTGTTTGTCAGTTTATATTTTCGTTGAATTTTTATTATCTTTTAGTCTACTATAAGCACCGGGCATGCAATTTCATTGTTGTAAATAGGTCTCGAAGAAAGAATAAGTAAATTAGAAGGACATGATAACAATCTCCCCTTTTTTAAAACGCCAGTCTTTTTGACTTGAGTGGGAATCGAGACATCATCAAGCAAAGAGGTGGATAAAAAAGAACACCTCCCTGTCGATCCTCTTAAGCAGCCTATACACATTATAACATCCTGACGCTCTTTAAAAGGATCCGTAGTGTTTTCTTTGGCGTTTTTTTAAATGAGCCCCCAAGATATATAATCGTACAAATATTTTTGATACAAGATAAAACGAGACACTGCGATACGTTATGCATGGCGGTTAGAAGGATGTAGTCGTTGTAGTATGATTCAAATGAAATGGGTGTCATGTTATCGTAGGTATACAGCATCCATTAACAGTAATGATGATTTCGTGTCCGCGGCGGTTTAACGTGAAAAGAACCTCGAACGTGTACAACTTGTTGGTGTTCAATCAACGCGCGTTCATATCGGGTTTAAAAAGATAAAATTACGATGTTTAAGAGGTGTGAAGTTTAAAAGAATGCTTTTCTGACTTGCGGTCGATGAATTAAAAATAAATTTTGAATTGATTTCTTTTTTTTTTCATGTTACAATAACGTGCAAAAATAATTTAAAATATATATCGTATATATTTTATTCAAAATTAAACTTTTTCAATTACAGTATATATTAATTTTATATGATATGAATTGAATATGTTTCGAATAAAATTAATATTGTATCATAAAGCAAAACATTATTACTTGATTAATAAAGCGTGTGAAACAAGTTTCGCCTTATAACAAATTTCCTTAAATATTTTACATTATCAATTTCATACTTAAAGAAACTTTATAGTTTAAAACTTAATACTGACAACAGTAGTAGACGACGTCTAGACACTACTTGACTTCTTACACCTAAACGTATGAAAGATGGAACTTTTGAATCATTAGACATTATTCAACATTCGAGGATTTTTTTTGGAAATATTTGATTTTGATGAATGTATAAAGTAAATTTGTATCTACTTAATTAATACACGAATTTATATATATATATATATATATATATATATATATAATTTATAGAAATGCTTGATAATTTTTTAATGATTAAATAAGTAAATTGTGTTTACAAACATGAAGTTTATTATTGCTATCAACTTTGAAATCTATTAGACCTTTTTTGTTTAATGACTATAATTTTATTTTCAAGTGTCATTTTATATTTTTTAACCTTAAAAATTACAACAAATACATACATATCTCTTTCTCCCCCCCCCCTATCATATATATATATATATATATATATATATGAGTGTATGTGTGTGTAGTATTGACACCAAAAATTAATTAAAATTTAATTTATTGTAATAGAAGTTTAATCAGAGGTATAGATAGAATCTTAAGAAAAAAATAAAAACCCTGATAAATTTATTTTTATTATTTAAAATAATTCAATCCTAGGATAATTTTTTTCATGTGTTAATAAAAATAATAAAACAGATAAAAATATTTGGAATCATTATAAAATAATTTGATAACTAAAAAGAAGTATCATCTAGAGAAATAATGTGCTTTGAAATAAAATTAATTATAAATTATTTGTTTGCTTTTATTTTACTAAAAGATTCTTTAATAGGTTAAAGAAGGGAAAATAGGATAAAAATTAAATTCACTGTCAATTTTTACCAAATGTAACACAAACTGTTGAAAAATATGGACTTATATTTTTTTCTAATTCAAACAACAAGAACAAAACTATTTTAAATATAAACGTAGTTTTATAAAAAGTAATTAAGGCTAGAATTAATTTTTTGAGAAAACGATTTCACTTTGTGTAATTTTCATCAGTAATATATATATATATATATATGAAAATGTCTGTATTATAAGCTTTTGTACATTAACAAAACTAATTTGTACTACACTTGTTTCATATGTATATAGTTTATAACAATGATTTTACTACTGGTGAATATTTCCTCTGTGAACCATCACCGGAAAGGGATGCGCGAACTTGACTAAGAGGGATAAACGTGATCCCATTAAATTCTCCTTCTGGTGTAAGAAAACAGTGAGATCGAGTATAAAAAAGAAAATCTGATCTTATGAACTCGAGACCCTTATACTTCACTTGGTATAAACTAAGGTGCCACATAGACATCTTATGTACCGTGGAGATTTCGTTTAATACGAGAATAATAAAAGCAAAAATAGATTTATCACATAATAATATGTTAGTTAACGGTAATTATTTACGATTATAGCTTAATAGTTTTCGGGATGTTTAGTTTTACAATACATATATACATATACTTATACATATTTATATGTATTAAAGAAAAATCTACGAATAAGAGAAAAGCATACATTGAATAAAATATTAATAAATTGTAGAAAATTTTCAGTGAGATTCCAATTATTTAAAATGAATTAAAAATGTTTGTACAACAGAAACATATTTGAGCATAAAAATAATGTACAATGTATGTACATATATATATATATATATATATATATATATATATATATATATATATTTATATATGTATATATAAATATATACTCGTATACACTTATATTCATACAGAATAATTTTAATGCACAATTGCTAGAATAAAACATAACATTAATTAAATTAATGTTTTTCGCTTTAAAGAATAGAATATTTTCAATTATAATCTACTTATATAAATAAATTAATAAGCATTTTTTAACATATTTTTCATAGATTAAAATCTTTTTTAAATAATACTCAATATTAATTAAAATTGAATATATAAATGGTATAATATATTCGTAACGTAGTTTCTATATTTTATAAGTAAATATTGGTCATTTTTTATTTCTGTAATATTACTGTGTCTAACAAATTTAATGTCCTTTTTAATTTTATATATATATATATATATATATATATATATATATATATATATACATATATACAAGAAAATATATGTGAATAAAGTGACTATTAAATTTTCAGTGTTTTATACATTGTTAACTAGAAAGGTAAGAAAAAAAATGTATAAAATATGTCATACAGTGGAAATAGAATTTTGTGAAAAATACCACATAATTAGTCTTTCGGGGCCGTTGTGCGCGCCCGATTCCACCCTAACAGTCAACTGCAAGACGTCGCGTAAAGGTACCGGCCACCCAACTTGTGAAACCATCATCACACCCCCCAAGCGTTGGTGACGACAAATTTGCATCACATTCCATCAGCGAATACAATTTTCACAAACTGACGTCATCATATCTCGGTATACATCAGTACAACATAGTACAGCCAAAGACAGCAAGCCAGAGTTGGTTGGAACATCAGCACCCACCTAACTCAACGGCCGCCTGTCTGTTGGGAAATATGCAAACTTGAGGGAAAGATCGAACTTTTTTCTTCTCGGTTGGTAGAGGTGACAAATATAGAATTTGCATTTAAATAGGGTATTTCCATCTGTGATACGCGCATTTTCTGTTCCCATCCGTCCCGCACACTACCACGTTCTCGTGCCTATTTTGTTTGCTTGCTTTGCTTGTTTAGCTAACGCAAACGTCCAAACACCCAAACCTCACACTGAAAGCACGCCTCTCTTACTATCAGTGTTATATTACTGATTTACGCCAAAAGTGACAGTATGTCAGAATGTATTGTTTTTCAATCGATATATTATACTTGGGAATTTAACGACATCAAAACATCAAATTACGATTTCATAGTTACCTGTCTGCTGAACATATTTATTTCTATTTGGAAATATTTTTTAATAAAAAATAACTATTGTATAGATTGAATAATCATACTATTAAAAACATTAAAATATTATTTTAAAAAAATCATGTATTGAAGTATGAAATTACATTTCTATTAACCTATTAAAACATATTAAAATTTATTAAAAACATTTATTATGAAATGAGTTTCCAAATATTAAAAATTATTATAAATTAATTAAAAACAGATTCACCGAGTAAACACAATGTAATTAAAATAACATTGAAAAATATTTTAAAAATTATAAATTAAATATGTAAATAAAAATCATAACGATTAATTTATTAAAGGGAACAAAAGTAATCGTACATTATGTTATCAATTTGTAACTTTTTCTTATGTACACATTGGTGTTTATTATATACCAACAAAGCTACAAGAAATCCGTGCGTTGGAGGAGCGATTGTTTTTATGAAAGCTTATGCCAACAAACCCGTAAATTATTGTTATTTATATTCGCATTTACTCTCATGATTGTTTTCGCGCTGACTGCATCTAGCTTTCGCTGAAAGTCAGAGAAGAGGGGTTGCTTACCTCTTTGGGTTAGATACATACCTTTAGTATTGAGAAAGATGTTCAGATTCATGAGAAATTTATCCAAAATAGTAATATGGTTCCAAATTTCATATATATATATATATGTATATATATATATATAATTATTTTAATTATCAAAATAGATATCTTTAGTAAGATTTATATTTTTAATTTAGATTATTAATTTCTTTCAGTCTATTTAATATGTATATAAGAATCTCCTTGTAGAATTGGAAATTATTTTTTAAAAAATACACGATATATATTATAATAAAATATTAATTAATAAATTATTCCAAGTACCAAAAATTTTCAATAATTCCTTAAAAAAATAATAAGAAAATATTTATAAATAAATTAAAATACTGGTTTTAAAATAATGCATTTTATTGATTTCTAAATTATTTTTTTCCAAAATGTATTATGAATAATATACATTTATCTGTGACTTATGTCACATAGAATGTAACGACAAAGACTAGATGGAGAAAACCACACGCAGTATATACAAGAAAACTGGATGGTATGAGTAGAGCAAAGCTTAAGTAAGTATCACCCAACGACGTTGTGGCAACGGCCGTGCTTTCCCTATTTCTCTCCCCTATAGACGTTAAATAACACGGTGTAAGTAAAGTAAGCAGTGAGAAGCATACACACACACAGTACGGTGTGTTTTCATAAATCAGAAATCATTTGCGCCTTAATTCCGCTCCGACGATGACGATGCTTCTGAGAATACCAAACGCTGGTGAAAATTCAAGCAAAAGAAAGATGCTACATGTCACTATGTTTATTTAATATGTATTTTTTATACTTGATATGGAAATTTTATTCAAAACGACTAGTTTTACTTCATTCTATATTAATGTGTTTTTATTTGATTTCATATTTATTACAAACTACACAGAAATATTTTATAAAAATGTAAGTTTTAAGAAACAATATTTATATTTTAATAGATTAATATTGCATATATTAAATAAATACATTTTTTACAAAAATTAAATTATTTTAATATTTTAAAACTGACAAATTAAAACTATATTCCATATTATGAAAAAATATGATTAAATATACTATTTTTTTAAAAAAAGAAATGAAGATTAAAGTATAATGAATATTATTAGTTACAAGATTATTTAATTATAAAATTAATATAATAATGAAAACAGAATAAATATTCGAACAAATAAAAATTCATTGAATGTACATATTTTTACACGTGTTATTTAGTAATTAAAAAAGTAATGTTTATATATATATATATATATATATATATATATATATATATATATACACAAGTATGTGTGTGTGTTAACATTTATTATATTCTTTTAATAATTACTTATTTAACAAATAAAATTGATCAACTTTTATAAAACTAAATCACTAAAACGATCGAAGTACTAGTTTTCTCTGTTTAAAATTCATTATAATATTTTATAAATATTTCAAAAAGAATTTTAAAACATTAAGACTACTAACGAATACATTTTCTATTAATATTAAAGAAATTAATTAAGAAGGCAAGAAATACGATAAGAAATAAATAATTTCATATATTTTTCTAACGTTTCAATAGAACAATTTTAAATTCTTATATGTTTAATAAAAAACACACAGCTGTATTGATTATTGCACCAATTGAATAAAAATAGCAAATATTCAAGTAGATATCGTTGAAAAGTTTATGGGGATGTATATTAAAAGATCGAAATAAATTGAATATAAAATATTTTCTGATAAAATTGTAAAAAAATATTTGAAAATTAACTTTGTTTAAATGAATATCAATTATAAAATATACTACACAAATTTCGTACGCCACTGCTAACATAATGTACCCTTGCTTGTGGGACATAGTGGTACTAGCAAACTCATATTGGCTACTTTCTGCTCCCCTGACACAGATTAAGTCGGCTTTCTTGTTAAATATTCATGCGGCGGAAAGGAAGATAAAAATAAAAATATAGCATCTTCTTAGCTCTTCTCAAAGTTGTAAGCATAGGCACGTAAACACTTGAGAATATGATATGAAGGTGACGAACGCTGCGTAAGAAGAGAAGACATATTTTCCGCACGCCATGTGTCCTCACCACTAGTGATACTCGGTTTGTTACATGTTATATAAAATGCAAGTGATTTAATACATGCACAAAATTAAAGTAAAATTATTTTTTTAAAACTATGAAAAAATATTTATATTTAAATTCACATGTTTAGAAATTTTTTATATATTTATTTTTAAAATTGGTTTCACAACATTAAAATTAACTTCATAATTAAAAAATAATTTAATCTAATCTCAAATTAAATTATAATATTTTAATGTAATAATAAAAATATATATTCAATATGAAAAATAAAATATTATTGATTTTATTTAATTTTTCTTTATATTTTTTACAATTATATCAATTTATTAAAATAATAGACTATAATCTTATATAAGGTGATCCAAATGAGACTGAAGGTTAATAAATAATAATAAGGAAGTAAATACATATCTAAACTCTTCAAGTCTAATTTGGTTCACCCTATATTAATAAGTAATCATTTTTTTTAGATTAATAATATTTTATAAATATTTTTTTTGAATTTTTTACTTTTAATCGATTTTTTCAAATATATAATATATAATACATACATATATACTATATATATATATATATATATATATATATATATATATATATATATATATATATACGTGTGTGTATGTGTGTATGAAGACACATTTAATAGTCATATTCAAAAATTAAGTAATTTTTTAGTTATCAATCTTAAATATTGTATATTATGACATTTATTACTTTACTATATTTATTTTACAGAAGGTAATGAAAGAATTTTAATTAAATATATTAATGATTAATACAATTTAAAAAAGAAATATTCAATATTTTCTATTAAAAAAGTTATAAAAAAATTTCAAATGTATAAAATATGATTTTTTTTCGTTTATTAAAAATTTTAATGTTCATACAAGTAGTCAATTGGAAAGTATTTTTCTTGAATATTATAACAAGCATGAATATTATAATCAATTAAAATTCAAAGTATTAATATTTAAAATAATAATATATAATTTTCAGTTTCATATTTTTTCTATAATATTTCCAGTGATCGTAATCAGCGATACGTAAAATATTCGTTTTCTAACAACAGTATGTATTACGGAATAAAATTTAATTGCATCGATTTAACCATTTCCAGCAACCAGAGCGGTATATCGTTAAAGAGATTGAGTACACTGTATGTACTATAGTACTGTCGGCTGGCTTTGGTGCGCGACTGGGGCAGATTAAGTCGCCCGTAAACCACGGGCCTGTCTTAAGTATCAGGTTCACTGATAATTTAATTAAGCAATCTCTTTAACCTTTTTCTTTGTGTTAAAGTAAGCAAAGAAGAAAGACGTTCATTCGCTTGCTACCTACTGCGTTTACCAACAAGAAGAAATCTCATGGGGAGATTTTTAATGTCGATGAAAAAAACGATCTCTTTGTCTACGTTACGATTATCACGACTTTTTTCTTTGTTTCTCGTTCACTAATCTGGGTTTAAAGAATATTTATTGATTTTACTCACGCTACACATACACTGGCTATATATTTTTATTGTGTTTTCTTTGAAGAATGCGTAACGTAAAGGTGGAAGACGACGCCGACGAACAACTTATTTGTTCAAGTTGTATTCACTTAACTGAAGTATCTAAATGCCTTTGTAAGAAATATTCTTGTTTGCCTGTGCACGATGATTAAAAATCTTCACACTTATTATTTTATAAGTGCGTTCCTATTTTAATATTATATATATATATATATATATATATATATATATATATATATATATATATAAAAGAGTATATAAAGAAGTGGGAATCAAATTATTCTTTGACTATGGTCACAAAATATATAGAACTTTTCTAAAATTAAAATTAAATTGTTAAAGTTTATTAACAATTATAGAGGCTGACCAAAATAAGACTGAAAGATAATAAATGATAGTAAGCAAATAAATATGTGTGTGTAAACCCTTTAGTCTCATTTGAGCCACACTATATTATTTTAAATTAACATTTAATTTTTTAAATAAATACAGTTTAAAATCAGTTAAAAAATGGATAAGTATCCAATTCAATAAAATATAAATATATATATATTAACTTAAATAATTATTTAAATATATTTTTAAAAGTAAATACAAAAAATCAAGATAAATTTGTTAAAAGTATGTTCTGTATTGTAGAATTTAAATAAAAAAATTGTAAATACAGTTGAATAATAAGTAATACAGTACCTCATGTTATTAATTAGTATATTTGAAGTGTAAATTTGCTTCAAATTTAAATTTCATTAAGATAACTTATTTTTAATGTCAAATGTAAATGTGATATTAATAAAATTTCATTAAAAATAATTGCAAAAAATATCAAATGTTATAAATATATTTTAAATTGAATTTTTAAGGAATTGAAACTATTGAGAAAATTAAATTTTAATCTAAAAGTAAGGGTAAAAAAATTGAAAAAATTTAAAAGGGGATATCTAAAATTATATTACATTTAAATGATCAATTATTATATTTATTTTAATTTATTAAAATATAATTCTGATTATTTGTATTTTTCTATTAATATTTATTAAATAATTAGATTTCAATCATTCTTTATTCTAATTTGTTCAACTTGATTAATTTTTAACTAAAAATGAAAAATGTTAGCAAATTTCAAATATTTAATAAGTTACTTTACATTAAGAACGTATAGAATTAGAGATGAATCATTATTTTTTATTACTTACTTCCTTGTTAATTATTCATAATTTATATATAATTTATTAACAGAAGACAAAAAAAAAATACTGAACTATATAAAGTGAGCTTATCCAAGTTTATAATTCAATACAGTAGTTATAAAACATAAATAAGCATAGTATGAGTAAAATTACAAAATTTTCAAACATTATACTAAATATCTATAGCCACAAACACGATAGTTTTCAAAGAGTATTGATAAGTGAATTTATGTGCTACAAATAGAGAGATCTGAACTACTGATATATTACACGCTTCCTTAGGGTTCACGCAATGAATGCTTGTGGAGGAAAGGATGACCGGAAGTCAACGGCGGAAGGGGCGAACAGATCTACGTGTGGCTACAATCTGTTAAAAGACAACCTAAAACGAGGGTGTATATAGAGAGACTTATGGGTGTTATTTAGCACTAACGAATTAATGAGATAAACTATTGAATGCAAATAAGATATATAATGTAAATGTTTAATTTAATTATACACACGTAACGAGAATTTTCAAAGTATGGAATTTTCTGATCTTTTTTATTCGTGAACTTATTTAATTCGATAATTAAAAATTGCTACATATTTAACAAATATTTTTTAATATATAAATAAATGTATATGTGTGTATAAGTATTGTAAATTATGTGTCATTGTTCAATTCCATAGTTTCATTACGAGAGCAAAATAATAAAGCGAAATGTTATGCAAGCGAATAACAAATACACGAACAAGAATAAACACATCAAAAAGACACAATGAAAAAAATTAAACTGTGGCACGTCAAGCCATAAAAACGCAACAGCGTACGTTTCATTATTGTTACATGGTCCATAAAAACCAATAAGCGCGTACACGTTCGCATATGTAGGTATTTACCGGTGAAAAACACAAACCTGCTCCGCTGGCTGCAGTATCGGGGGACTGAGATATCATGTGACGAAAAAGAGAAAGTGGTAAAAAGCGGCATAGAAAACGAATTGACGGGAAAATATGCCGATAGAAACGGGCGAATAGCGTAAAAAAATCGTGGAATGGTTACGAACAGGGTGTCAGTGAATCGTATATGTAGCTCTTCGAGAGGATGATATGGTTTGTTGGGGATATTTTCTGTGTGAAATGGAAAAAAAGCATCGGTTGCTGCAGTAGTATGCACACAGTTGAGCTTTGAAATAAGGGTTGTTGATTCGACAATGAAGGGGAGTCAGTCTCTGAAAGGGTAAGAATGCTTTTATCTATTATATTTGAGATTTTTGCTGAAATATGTACTGCTTATGTGACACCGAGTCGGTGTGTTTGTCATGCATATAAATTAAGAATACATTTTTATTTCAACGAGGGGCTTTATACTATGACAAAATATTTAACAATTATGATATAAATTCATTTATATTATACTGTTTTAACTCAGCATAAACGTGCTACTAAGTTGGATTGAAAGTAATTGTATTTATTTATCAACAAAAAATTAATTATAAATAATTTTTAATAGGGTTTTTTTTTAAAAAAAACTGGATATATAATTTATAATTTGAAATTTCTTACTTTTTTTAAAAAATAATTTCAATTATTTTATAAAACATATAATTTTTAAATATATTTTAGAAATATTCTTTCATACATTGCAATGTATAGTATGGTGTATAAAAATTAAAAAAATATTAAATATAAAATTATTACTTATTTCTTTTCAAATATGATGATGATGATTTTAATATTAAATTAGGAACAAAATTGATTTATTTCCTTATTTTTTCAAATATAAAGTAATTTAAACATACGAAAATGATATTTAAATAAAAATTAGAAGATATCGTCTTCTTATTAGAGAGTAATACAGATTAAAACGTAACAGGAAATTAATTTAATATTTGGTGTTATTTCACTAAATATATATTAGCTCATCCAAATGTGACGCCTAGATTTGTGTTTTATTAAAAAGAAACATGTGTATAGCTTCTTTTTAATAAAACACAAATCTAGGAATCACATTTGAATGACCCTATATATAGAAGTACACAAAATAAATTTTGAAAATATTATATGTGCTAATGAAATTATAGTAAAATTTCAAAAATGGAATTGTTAAAAATAATTTTTAAAAATATTCTATTGATTTTTACAAAAAATATTATTGATTAATTAGAAAACGAATTACAGAATTAATTAAAAATATCTTTAAAAAAATTGTACAGAATATAATGACTATATTTAATATTCAATAGATTCATCTATAGATACATCAAATTAACATAATAATGTATTTACAGATAAATCACAGTTCGATTAAAACATCGTCCATTTTTTCGTTTTCTTTTTCTGCTCACATTAGAAATTTATAGTCTCTAGGCTCTTTTTACGACATTCAATAATAATCTTCATGCCGATGCGTTCAAAATATATATCATGAACTTCATATGAAATAATGCTTATATGTATTTTATGATTTCATGTTATGATATATAAAATACTATTATAACGTTTCGCTTCGGTAATTTAAAGTACTTTCCTGATTTTGCCATACACGCGGGAAAAGATTTACGATATGAACTGAGAGTGTATGTATATATATATATATATATATATATAAATCATGAAGATGTACAAGAATGAGTAACTGATTTCTTCCGATCGTTTGTGTTAAAGACTACGCTCTTTATATTTAACGCTATGATTTTTATAGACTTGCCTTTAAGACAGTAAAATATTTATTTGCATCGAGTATAATATTTATGACAAATCAATAAAAAAAATACGTGTCAACTTGTAATAAAATTATTTTCCACTAAACATTAAAGTAATTAAATTTGTCATTCATAAAGTTTTATTTTAACTTTAATTATATATATAATTCAATATAGGAGATTATCAATTTTATAATTATTTGTTCAATGATATAGTTGTATATATTGACTATTTTACAAAATATAAAATAAAATTCACTGAATTATTTATGTAAATTTGTAAATGAGATTACGTTTTATAAATTTTAAAATAGTTATAAGTGGTGTTTCAATAAATTCATTGATTAAAATAATAAAAAGGAGAAAAGAAATATTTAAATATTTATGAAAACATTTTTCATGTGTTAATTAATTTTGTTGATAAAAATTATTCAATATTGCAGAGAAAAACTATAAATTGATATATATATATATATATATATATATATATATATATATATATATATATATATATATTATGAATGTTTCACATCAAAATTTATGCCGTACGCGTAAAAGCACTTAAAACATTAAATATCAATATAGATTGAATGCAACATTGCACTCATTCAATTAAAAAAAAGTTGAGAAAAAATTCGTTGTCGTTTCGGTACGAAATTTACTCCTGAGCCTGATAAAACATCTCATAAAATTCACTAGCCATTTATTTATTAAAAAGCTAGACCCTCGCGTCCGAACTTTGTTTTTACCCATACATATATAGAAATGACCATAACCATATATCGTGACGGCATTTCTGATTAATTCCGTGGCAATGAGAGTCGTGTGTTCTGGCGAGACAAGGAGCCTCTGATGCAAATCAAATTGGAGCAGTACCGGTCTTAGGTGTTTGTGATATCGATATACTGATGTATTAATTTAAAATCGATGATACATATCGAAATGTACATAAAAAATATAAAAAGGTTTAAAAATGATTATTATTATCACATTTTTTTTATTATCCTATTTTTTACTTTAATTGTGCAAAAGAATTTTATATTTAAATTATTTTACTAGTAGAAAAAAACTAGGTGATTAATTAATTTTCATAAATTTATAATTATATCAATAAAAAAATACTATACTTTTTTATTTTTCGAATTTATTTACACTACACTTATATTAAATTATTTCCCTTAAATAAATAATTCACGTTATATATATATATATATATATATATATATATATATATATATATATATATAATTTTTAAAAATTTCTTATGAGTAAAAATATAAGATTGTAATAAATATTAAAATAATTTTTTATTTTGTAATTTAAGTAATAACTTCAACAAAAAAGTTTTTTTTTAGAAATTTATATCTTAAACGATTTAAGAAATAATTAAAATAACTACAAGTAAATTTCATATAAATGAATTCTCAACCCAACACTAGAAGATATTGTAAAAATATTCAATATTTATTTATTATCTACTTTATTTATTTATAAATCGATATGTATTTCGCAGTGACATATTAATAACTTCAATATAATAACCTTAAATATAATAAACTCTATAGATAAAAATAACAGTTTTTTGTAAAATTATAATTTAAATTCAATTAATGTGTTATTAATTTATTAATTATAATATATATATATATATATATATATATATATATATATATATATATATATGAATGTGCACATGTTTGTGTATTTATAAAAATATTGTGTCTTTCAAGATGATGACAAAAATATAAGATCCAATACATTGTCTAGACAGTATTATAAGCAGTAATTTTAATTGTGGTTTGATAATATATTAAGACCGTCTCTGGATGTGAGTGTCCGGGTGGGATACGAGGATCAACCACTACTGGTGAACAGTGACTGCGGAGATCTGGACTACAGTTCGGCATATAGCTCAACAGCAGATATTCAGTCAGCTACGAGGCTAATTAGTTGATTTGTAGTGACTCGAGGGGGTCGCGCGACTACGTGTTCTGTAGCTACTGCTTGCCACCACTGGCTGCCTTCGTCGTACTAGTCCCCTGCCAACCGCTAGTCTAATGCAATCTGAATTTTTCATTCTGAACGTCGTCGTCGTTGTCGAGTTTTTGTGTTCGTTTTTAAGCGGAGCCATACTTGCTCCGTTATCGCATGTATTGATAAGATGCTTTGGTAAAATAAAACGGAAGACATATTGGTAACCTGATAGAATAACATAATGTAAAAGCTTTTATATATATATATAATGTTTTTTTCGAAAACACTTTTCAGTTACCGAAATATTTTTTAATGAATTTATATCGTTTTTATAAAAGAATTAGATTTTATGAAAAAATTATTATTTTCAAAAAAAAGTTGCCTGTGACTGAAATCATTCACACACACACAACCTATTATCTCTCTCTCTCTCTCTCTCTCTCTCTATATATATATATATATATATATATATATACATATTATCAGCAACAGTAGTAGCTAATACCAACTTTTTTCTATTTAATGCTGGATAAAGGTTTTTCTGAAAATTTTCCATTTCGATCAATAATGTCTTTCAATTTCAGTTTATTTCGATGAAATTTCTTATATCTCTGATATAAGTGTATATAAAAATTTTGAAGTTATTTGAACATTTTTTTTATTTTAATAAATTCATCTATTTTTTTTAATAAATATAATTTTAAAATTATTCATATTTTCAAACATAAGGTGGACAATAGGGAATTATGGAGATATGAAACAAGCCAATCATAAAACTGATGACTGGAAGAAGAAGTTTTGAATAAAAAAGTTCTAATGACTTTTATTGAGAAGATAATAAAGCATGTATGGAGATAAATCAGAAATTTTTAGTTTTGTTATTTTTAATTATATATATAATACATTTAATTTGAAAATAAAAAATATCATTTAAGCTTAAACGAGTGAAATAAATACCATTATTTTTTTACAGTTTAAATCTAAGAAATTAAATATAGAATTATTTTAGATTAATAGTTACTTTTATATAAATTCCAAAGAAAAAAACAAGAAGTATTACTTTTCCTGAATACATTATTAATAAAAAAGTGTAATTTATGATATGCAGTCGGTTTTAATTTAATTTTAAGGTGATAAATATTAAAATCTATTTAGAATTAAATAAACTCTTGTTAAGAATAGTATTTTGAAAAGTTTACTTTTCTTGTATTTTTATAAATATTTAGAAACATTAGTTAATTTATAATTATTTTTATTTTTCGTTAACAACATCAATATTTCGAGATCCATTTAATTATTTTATTATTAATATCAAAAATTCATTAGTTCGAATAATTTATATTTATTAAATGGTTAACAGAATTGGAAATTTCTAAGAATCATAATATATTTTACAAAAGTTTTGGATGTAATTGTAACTAAATTCAAAATAAATTTTGAAAAATATTTTAATAAGAATGAATTATATACACATAATTATAGAATATAATATCAATACATTTATTAGGAGAAATAAGTGATTCATTAATTTATATATTAACTCGTGATATCTTTTTATAAATTTATATTAAATTTGATTTTAATTGAAAGCAATGAATAACATGTTTATCAAAACTTTATATTTAATGTACATAGATAATTTTGTCAAATTTCGAAATAAACCGGTTAAAAACTTTTTTTAATATGAATTATTCAGAGCAGCGTAGTTTATTCACGGCGCCAATAAAATAATTATAATCAGCGCAATCGAAACGAAATAACGTTGTATGAAAAAGCTCGGAGCCGAGTAAATACCGAATAGTAGATAGTCGAATGTGAATGTTTAGCGGTCACAAGAAAAACATATCCACACACACGGGTTGCATTCCAACAATTAGTAAACGTATCCCAACATCCCTCTCGTACAATGTTTGTACGTGATACCGTTTCCAAAAGCCAAGCGATGTGCGGGATAGTTTCCAGTTCCATTGAGGCACTCACGAGGTGGTGTGGGTTGCGACTGTGCCTCTCTGATTGATTAGCACATGTTCGCCAATTAGCTGTGTAGACATGACATCATCAATACACCGCATTGGCGGGATGTTTATCAACACACCACGCGTGTGTTTACAAATGGTGGTGAGGTTGAACTTGAACCGCGGAATGTGGCGTGTGAATCGAATCAATTGTCGTGGAAACATCGACGCCTGTTTCAATTTAATGCGATTTTCTTCAAACGAACGTTTTAAATCGAATGAATGATGTGTGTTTATGAGAATGTGTTCCCACGTCTGTATTTAATGTTTATTAAGATATAATTAGTTTGATTTGTAATTGGTGGAAGATTATAAATATAAATTACCAATATTTTTTTTTAATTTTGCTACATTTCAAATTATGAGCTCTATTATTAAATATTAATAATAATTATTTACAATAAACGTGAAAATATATTTTATAAAATAGTTTAATTATTAATTGATATTATCATTTTTTAATTCAATAATTGTTATTAAAATGAAATATATATATATATGAAAAAGATTTCTATTTTACAAAAAAATAAGCGGTGCAATTTAAATATTAAAAAAATCTAACGATACATATTGAAAACTGTCTAATACAATTCCTGTTGGGGTAAGGTTGTTGTGAGGGTGACAAGAGCGACAGAAAAGAAAACTTGTGCTAGCTACGTTATTGGAAAACGATGATTTACGATAATAGCATTTTTTCGTACCGAAAAGCAAGAAGGGTGTTAATAACGTTAATTAATATTTCGAAGCAAAGACGTACAGAGCAAGTGTTAGAAAGAAACTCAGAGCAGCATGTACTTGTAAAAAGTGTGAGCTGTAACTGTTATAGATACAAAAAAATCTATCTTGAATACAGTGTATGTGTACGTACGGACGATAAGGAAGAATGTATACGAGTACGAATATCTCGAACGAAGATAAAACATTCTCTTTTCATGTTTCTCCACACTGGATGTTATATTACTCAATATACTTACTGATTGTCGTTATGCATGCGTTTCCAATTAATTTCAATCGGTCCGTGAAGGTATAAAAATGAAAAACTTCCAATAAAAATTTCAATAAGATACATTGCAGCCCTTGTACGGAAGTAAATGTTTGATATTTAAAGGGGAATCGTGATTCGTTATAATTAAAGGTTGTACGTAATTTTTAATGACTCGAGTTTTTAATTATGATTTTTTATTTCATCTGAACGAGTTTTATTAATTGTTTTCAGTTTATATACGACGCCAACTATAAATTATTACATACTAAGGATTCGCAATGTACACAAACGCGTGAAAATTCTATTTAATTTCAGATTATTGACGAATTTGATTATTTTTTTTGAGTATGATTAAAAAATTCAAAATTATTTTTTTATAAACTAAAATATTTTATTTATACTGGATTGACATTATTGCAAAATTTATGTAAGTAATGATTAAAATATGTAATTTTATAATGATTTTTTTAAATAATACGATTAAATTTTCAACTGATATGATTCTAATAATTGTCTGTAATTTAATTTTAAATTAAGATATTATATATTTTTCCGATCTATAAGTACAAGCAGCTAATACACATTGGTTATATGTTTTCTGTTTCAAGCTCAATAGTATTTTAATTTTTATTATATTATTCATTATTCCAAATACTGTCCATGTTATCCTAATTTTCGATCTAACCTAATGATATATCAACGTCATACAGTATAATTTTTCTCAGGTAATTTATATAATCTACTTGTTCCAAGCACAAGTTCTTTAACTGTATATTTTCTTTCTCTATACATCTATTAAACATATTTTAGTTTCTCCATATTTATTTTTAATCCTACTCTTTTACTTTTTTATAAAAGTATTTCAATTCATTATTTACAAAGTCCAATTAATATAAAATAAATTAAAAATAACGACTATTTGAAAAATAAATATATTTTTATGATTTTATACAAAAAAATCTATTACTTAATATAAAAACACTTATATATAAGCATTGAATATGAACTGTGAAATGTTTATTTAAGTAAATTATGTTTATATACATTTTAAAAATCAATATCGTCTAGTTTTAAAGAGTATGTTTGAATTTCGAACAACAATTACATCTATGAAAAAGATCAATGTATGTAGTAACTAATTTACCGTTTTTTTCATTTTTCAAAAATCTCCATATGGTTTAAATACCGTTAAATGTAAACGAATTCGTGTTAGCGAAAACCTACATCCATCATGAAAGCCGCGGCATCGTACATGCAATGTCTGTAAGATAAGGGTAGAGAGCATTATCGTCCGTACACACAGACAAGGGGTAGTAAAGGGTAACATTCCAAAGTGAAGGAAATGTAATGTTCTTTAATGAGTGCGCTTCAGCTGTGCTATCGCCGGCTCATGTGGTATACACTCGGTGCAATCAGGGCGGTCACCCGAACCGTACCCCGCGCTTCGAGTCCTCATTGCGCGACCGCTGTCGGTGAGGTGGATACGGTATGGGAGTAAAGAGGGCAACAACGGGAGCAAAAACATTGTACACCACTGCTTGCAATTGCGTAGCGAATGGCGGAAATTAAGTGTCAGTTCACTTACAAAACGAGAACGAAATTTTGAGAAAAGCGCCCGATGAACAGGGAGGAATGGATTTAGAAAAGTCTGTACAAAGCATTATGACGATGATGGTGTTGATTATCGGTGCTCGGTTAGGCGTGCCATGATTGGCAAGCGCTGTGGAAAGGGTTAGATTAATATACGGTGTCAGCAGCATAATAAAGTACGGAGTACGCAAATGACAGTTTATTATTTGCGATATTGTGAAGAATTCTGCATATTTTATTCTGTAACCCATATATAGACATCGAAAAAAATGTTCAATGACAATCATGAAAAGTAAATTCTCTATCAATAATATAGAATAATCAAATATAACAATAAATTTGTTAAATAACTGAACTGACAAGACATATTCAACGTTTTTTCAATATTAAAAAGAAAATATTTAAAAATTTAATATTATCGACGTATCAATTCAAAAATAATTCATATCAATATAATGAATCATTTTTCATAGGTAGTATACATAATTTATATTAATATGTTTTCATGATTCATAAGTATAAAATGTTATTTTATAATTAATAATAAGTACTCATCTTATTTTTTAGTTTTATGAGTTCTTAAATCTTTAAAAACGATTTAATTTATAAAAATATACAATATACCAAAAAAACTATATCATATATAATAGAAAATTATTATTTCTCATTAGTTTATAATTACAAAATGCAAATTAATTTTTTATAACTTTTTTAATAGATATGTAGTATTATTTTTTGAATTAATAATATTATTTGTTCACTTTAAGTTTCAATAAATTTAGAGAAAATCTTTTTAAAAATAATTGTGTTTATTTACTCTTTTTTAATATTTGTAATAATAATAAAACAAGATTTTTTCTGGTAATTAATTATTAAAAAAATTAAGTGGTTTTATAAAATATCTAATTTGTAAATTGAAAAGTAGTGATTATTTTAATCAGCAAATTATTTTAAAATTAATTATACTGACAAACATACATTTTATGAAAAACATTAAACATTATTGATTAATACTGTAGAAGAATTATATATTATATACTTTTTTTTAAAAAACAATTCTATTCGTTGAAATTAAGTAAATATATTTATGAAACCATCATCTATATTATAAAAACAGTATCGTTCACGTGCTGAACCCTTTCGTAGAGGCTTTTCAAAATTTAAAACGTAGGTGTGTGCCTATGTTTTGAATACTTAATTGCACCGCTTCAAGAAAACCAAACAGAATCAAAGCTATTTAACACTCCCTCCGTGTCGGTCCGCGTGAAATAAGACCAAAAGAACGAAAGAAAAGCAAGAAAGAAAGAACGTGTCGAGGAGGAGAGTGCGCGTGAAGTCACAGTGAGTTGAAAAGATTCATTGAATTGCCCGCTCACAATCATCAACCATCTTGTTAAGAAAGTCTGTGAATATAAAGAGTTACATTATGAAGCACAAACAACATCGTTGCAGAGCTAAGATGTGTACTCGTTGCGACAGTTAAAAAAAGCACTGATGGTAGGTGGAGTTGCTACGAGTCGTAGAATAGCACGTGATATAAGACACTTGTTTAAAGTAATTAGGTTTGTAATTGTCAGTAAAATATGAGATGAACAGTTACTCTCTACTGTATGGGTGTAAATGTTTACATATATATATATATATATATATATATATATATATATATATATATATATATATAAACACAATTATATTCATTTATATTAAAAAATAGGTTATATTATATCAACATATATATTTTTTATTCACCAAAAATATAACAATACTGAAAACTAACACTAAAATAATTCATGTAGTAATTACTGAATTTTAATTAATTCAATATATATATATATATATATATATATATATATATTTGTGTGTGTTAATTTTTAAAAGATTATTAATTAATTTTAATTACAAAAGCACAAACTACCTGTCTTGTAACTGCAGCTCATAGTAATGACATAAGAAAGAAGAGCATCCGTACATCTGTGTTTTAATTAACGCCATTATGCTAATTATACGACTTGGCAACCATATTTTTTTTATTTCAATTTGAGTACGTCTCATATCTTTTTTCTTCATTTAAATGTTTGTAAATGAAAACTTTACATAAAGAAAGATTGTCATGTTTATAGACTGGATAAGAGTCAAAATGTATGTAAAATATTTAGATTAATATTTTGTTAGATAGTTTTCTACGAAATTATTTCATTAATTTTTCTAAGTAATCTGTAGCAAATTGTATATTTTTTATTTGTCCATTCTGAATAAAGGAGTACATAATTTGGTAATGAAATTTAAATAATTTTAAATAAGATAAATTTGTCTGTTTATCGAATTTAAGAAACGTTTTTAATTTTAAAAACATGTATTTTTAAATTTGAAATATTTTATTTTAATAGAAAAAGTATTTACATAAAAACAATGAAATATTGTGTCATCTCTTTAAATTTATAAGAAATATTAATTAAATATATAAAATATATGAGAGCAAATTTAAATTTGTGAAGAAATAAGTGACCAATTAACAAGTTATTTTATTGAAAATAGTAATAAACCAATAACAATAATTTGAATTTACAGAATATCAAATCCATTAGCAAGGAATCCAATTTTGGAACAAATTTTTGTTTTAATGAATTTAATACATTGTAATTTGATTTTTAAAAACATTAAATGATGAAGATAGTATATTAAAAAAACTGTAGCGAAGAGCTTTCAAGCACAAATACCTTTGTAAAAAATGACTTTTTCTTAACTTTTTTTTAACTTCCCAATTGAACTGTTAGCGCATGCTCATTTTTGCTATAGAAAAGAGAAACTATTTTTTGATTAAATTTTTCTCAAGGTAGGTAACCTGTAAAAGTTCTAAACATGTAAACAAAGTTGCGAGCCTTCGTCTACTTTCAAAATTCTATCACTAGAACTGATCAATCATTACTAGGACTATCCATCCTGAAATGTTTATTTAATATAAAACAAGCAGTTTTTCGTTGATTTTTTTCTATTGAAAACTAATAGAATTATTTCAAAATCTATTATATTTTAATTAAAATTATCGTCAATACTATTTAAAATATTTTAAAAATCAGTTATAGGAAAAGTGTTTGCAAGTTTTTCTACTTTTATTAAAATCATTATTTTTCATTTAAAACTGTACTAACATTTATTATTATTTTTTTACAGTGAAATATATTTTAATATTTATATTTGTTTTTTGAATTAAATTATCTAAAACTTATTTAATACACAATTGTAACAAATATTGAATCCTACATCAATAATGATTTTGAAATGTATTTTTTGTAATTTAAAGAAAAATCTAATTACCTGAATTTTGTTTTTGAATATTTATGGTCTACTTATAATATATATATATATATATATATATATATATATATATATATATAAGATATATAAGATTTTTAATCAAAAATTAAATATTATACATTTTTTGAATATGGTATCGAATTAAATGCAATTTAGTAATATTGACTGAAAAATCGAAAAAAATGCTGTTATATTTATTGACCTTTAATACGTTTTTTTCTGAATAATTGACGTAGAATTTAATCATTCTTAAACAGTCTTTTTTCGTTTATTAATTAACATATCAGCGGAAAAAATGTTTCTATACAACAGCACATTAAAAATACTGAAAAAGAAAACGTCATTTCACAGTATTCTTGAATGGCATTGCAAGAAGTATAAACCAGTGCCGACTGGTTTAAAGAGAAGCTAAAAATTAAAGTTCTAAAAAAGCCAAACGACGACGTTTTGCGACAGAAGCTTAATTAGGAAACGTTTTCAGAGTAGTCGCTTTAAATCACAGGACACCAAGCAACAGCGGGAGAGAATTAGCGCACTGAATGTATCAAAGCCATTTAATTTTACCTCCCAAGCGACGACTCCCGGCATGACAGACTCAACACCCACACCCCCACAAATGTCGTCCGCGTTTCAAATCTGCAGTCAACCAATCCACTAGTCGCCATTCGGATTCCGTCAATTTCTTTAGACCAGTGATTCTTATAAATGGTTCCAGACGACAAAAAGTATGTGCTTTTTTGTAAATGGACATTTTTCAACAGAATGTTACATTTCACAAATATTTCTTACGTCATAAAAATAAATATCGAAATTTTAGTGGATTTTTAAGATATTTCAGTTATTTTTCGAAGTGATGTAATTTATTATCATATTTTAATGATTACTTTTTTGACAAAAAAAATGTTCATTTTAATTATGTAACATTTTTCTATAAACATTTTTATTGAGTATGTAATATGGTTTGAATGGTTTCATTATATATTACGATTTTCTATATTGGTAGAAAATAATATTAATTTCCTATTAAAGATTTTATTTTAATATAATCTGAATATAATTTTTTTCATAGCATTTTTATATATTTAAAATAATAATTTGTGCAAAAATACAAAAATTAATTATTCGAAAATTTTTCGTTTAATTCATAATAAATTATATTACTTTTTAAATCACAAATATAGCTTTACAAATTTTTCATTTAATTGATGTAACAAAAAAGGAAATTCTATAGTATATTGTTTGAGGATAAAATTAATAAAAAAAATTATTTATACATTCTAAAACGTTTAGGTTTTATATATATATATATATATATATATATATATATATATATATATATATGCACATTTGTATATGCATTCATGTATGCATTTATATGAATACATTATTAAACAAAGAGCTAATAAAAAAAATGTAATTTAATTTAGAATCAATAAATTTGGAAACTTTAGCAAGAAACTGTAAGCATAAAGTTAAATGTGTTGTTTTTTCGAGAGAACTGTAGTATATTCTAATTGGTAGACACTATATTAATGTTAAAATATCTTGCCTGATGGTATATAAAATAGTACCAGCCAACATGAGCTGAATAAATCTTACACTTCGTTTACGAGTGAAACTTTTCCACAGAACAGAAGCAACAGCAACGAAAAGTGATTGATGACCGAAAGTTGCACTCGTTTTTGACACCGAGCTCCAAACTACGACGTGTATTTACTAACGCCATATCTACTCGAAACGGGCGCAGGCATCCAGTCATGCAATATTGGCAGCTATGTATAGGCGTCTCAACTTTCAAACCCTAACCCTTTCTGTCAATATCTTCGAACGACGAAATACAAACACAAATTATTCATTTCACTGGAAATTTTACTGTTATTTTTGCACACTCGGCATATTTTTTTAGACGTTGAAGACAATTTTTGACAGATTTTCATTTTTTAAGAATAATGTATATTTTTATTTTTTACAAGAATCGGTCAATATATTTTTTAGGAGAATCTGCTGGAAATTTTAAATGTATCAAATAAAATATTTAAACGAGAAAGTATAAGAAAATAATTCATTTTGCTTCTAAAAATGTCATTCCTTATTATTTGTATATTTAAAATATTTGAAGTATTATTAAATGAAAAATTTGGATATTAGCTATATTAGCTTCAAAATGAGATCATAATCTTAATGTATAATTATTTCATAAATTTGGAATGTATGAAAGTAAGTGATCTTATCAATAATGAAACAATTCTGAAAAATGATCCTCTAAGGTAACAAATACGAAAAGACATGAAAAATTTTTTAAGAAGAATGATTAAACTATACGCCTTGCATTCGATGTTGCATTTCCCATAGTCATTGAGTCAGACAGTCGAAAATGTACGGAATTTGGGCGTAACTCAGTGGTCCAAAAACGAAATAAGATTCATATGTTCAGGGAAAGAGAAATTAAAAATTAATTTTTCATTATACTAAATCTTGTTTTAATTCCCCTCCTCTCTCTCTCTCTCTCTCTCTCTCTCTCTATATATATATATATATATATATATATATATATATATATATATATATATATATATATATATATATATATAAGTACATATTTTACTACAGAAGAGTTATGTTAAATTATTTCCAGTTTATTAAAACTTATATACAAGTGTCCTTAATTTTTCCCCTTTTCATTGATGAACTCATAGAAATAGCAAAGAAATATTTTTGAAGAGAAATTCAATTTATGGAAAATAAACTACTTATGCAATATAATTTCAATTGGTGTATTAATTTATATAAAGGTATCATTACACAAGCATAAAAAGATTTTATTAAAACAATTATAAGTATATATTAATAATGTTGTCATAATTAAAAAAAGTTATGATGATTCTATATTGGTTTGGATATAAAATTATTCATTTTTATCAACTATTTTTTCTTTATATAGGGTCGTCCAAATGAAACGCCTAGATTTCTGTTTTATTAAAAAGAAACATCAATATAGGGGGATGTTTAGGAAAACATGTGTATAGTTTCTTTTTAATAGAACAAAAATCTAGATGTCACATTTGGATGACCCTATATTAAGAATAGTAATTAAAACAGAATTTTATTGTTGTTCATTGAAAATTGATTGTAAAATTATTATCAAATTTGTTTAATGACAATACTTTATTTAAAATATTTTGTGATTTTATAATAAAACAGTATCTCTAAAAAATATTTTAGGATAATAAAACATTTGAAAACTACACAGTATCAATTATAAAAAATTGGAAATTTAGCAAAAGAACATATTTCTATTAATATTTTCATGAAAAAATAATTAAAGTGAATTTATATATTTTGACAGAATGAAGTCTGTTTTGTTGAAAATATAATATTTTTATGGTAATTTATAAAAATATTCTTTTAGCATGTAAAATAATAATATTTAGAGAAGAAAGAAAATATTATATATATATATATATATATATATATATATAAAATTTTGTAAATTGAAGTAATGAACGCCTAAGATATTAAAATGTATTTCAACTTGAATAATTAAAATCCATTATATATTTTTGAAAGTGTTCAGTTAAATTTTCTAAAAAATAAAATATAAGATATTATATATTTATAAAAATACTGATATATTTAAAATATAAAGTAATAAGTTTTAATATTTTTGAATAGGAAAATAAAGGACTTATCAAAAATTTAGTGAAAAATATTTTTGTTTATGAAGAAGAGGTATAATATCAATAAATATTTTCTATGGATATATTAAGAAGTTATAATAAGAAATTTGTGATTTTGTGAAAGAATAAACATAATTCGATTTAAGTTTATAGTAATCTAAGTTTATTTAGTTTCATATTTAAAATAGAAATTTAATATAATTGGTACTTTATTTTTAAATCTATTATACACATTTATATATGCATACAAATTATATCCTCTCTTTATTTCTCTCTCTCTCTCACACACACACATACATATATATATATATATATATATATATATATATATATATATATATATATAATTTATTTTAAAATTTGATAAAGCAAAAATAATTTGAGTAATTTCAAAACATGTAAGATACATCATTCTACCTTTTTTCAAAAGTTTCATTATTTATTCTATGCAGCTGTCTAAATTTATTTATAAACATGTAAAATTATTTATATTATTTTAATATGTTGTGATACTTTTTACGTGAATCTACATTACTTGTGGGGGATCGTTGGAACGAAAACCTACCTAGCTTCAGTGATATAATGAAGTTTTAATCGTTCGAGAAAGAAAATCTTCTTTTCACAGCCGCGGGGAAAAAGAAAACCAAGACCTTGGATTAAAGCCACAGTATCAGCCGCAGCAGTCGGTGGCTTTACTGCTGCGTTGGTGGTAGATTCATGCAGAATACGCACGTTACTAGAATTCTTGGAAATTTTTAATTTGTCGTCGGCACGTTGTTTGCTTCCGTATATTTTTAAAGGTGAGAGCTGACAACTTAATTGAACGTTACTTTTTAATTGTGAAGATTTTTCAGAAACATGTACGTGCATTATGAAATATCAACGACGAATTTATGATTTTTTTAAAAAAATATTAGTAGATTTGTAGGTTTCTTTAAAGTATATTATAAAAATTATATTCCTTAGACTATAAAATATCGTTGTTTATAATTTATAAATTTCTAGGAAAATATGAATATATACGTAATAATAATTTTAAAGTACATTATTTTTTTTAATAATAATCGGTTTAAATACTTGACGATGATAATAATAATGAATTATTCAATTATTATATAGATTACTATTAAAAATATATATCTATGTTAAAAATGTAAGATAAAAGTAAAATATTTTTCGCTTATGTAAACATCCACCACGTGAACTTTCAGTTTTACGTTTTAAATGAAAATATATGTACATACGATGTCACACCTACTGATGCAAATGCCTTCACCACCACCGTATGCTGATGTGACATTACCGTTTCATCGTATTTCCATTTTGTCGTGTTGGGGACTTGAGAAAATATAACAAGAGCTGCGAGAAGGTGACAGCAACTCTGCTAGCAGGCTAACATCACCTCTGTTCTTGGGCTGTCGCCCTTTGGCTCTCATCTGGCACTAACGGAGGGCCTCGCCTTTCATGACTATTTGCATACTCGTCAGCTGTGTTTCCTTCAAATTTTCCTCAGAGTATCGCGCTAACACTTGCTGCTTCTGACGTTACACTCATCGGTTCTCTTTACCGTGAGTACACACATGTATGCCTTGTATATCTTTATATTGTTCAAGCAAGTCCAAATTCATAATTCATTAGAAATATACATTAGATTAGTTGTTTAAATATAACATCATTTTGTACATAGAAAATTATAGTGGAAATATATTACTAGAATTTAAATAATGTTTTATTTATTGAGATTTCGTATTTGAAATTCTATGAATAAATCGAAATGCTTCTAAAAATATTGTTTAAATATTTTAATAATGTTTACAATGCACGTTTTAAATAACATTACAAGATTAAATAAAAGTTATTGATATTTTAACTGAAATAATACTTTAACCTAAGTAATAAAATATATTTATTATGTTCAGAAAAGTTTATTATGTAAAATTATCTTTTTATGACTCGATTCACATACTGTACAGAATTGAAAATAATTTACTTGTAATTACTTTATAAGTACGTTTCTCAGTATATCAAAAGTACTGTTTTACGACAATAATCAAATTGCAGTTTTGTTACAAGTAATTTTTAATTAATTTTGACATAAAAAGTGTAAATGTATAAAAACACAAATGATTTACAGACAGTTATTATTTAATGAAATTTAATAATTTTAAAAGAAAAACTGACAAAATTCTTTGAATTTTTTATTAAGAAAGTTTTTTAAGCCTTTAAAATTTTCAGTGAGCTAAGAGAAGAAAAATGACGGTTTTGATCGTTCGTTCGTATCAAAAATGTATAAAATTGTTGACAAAGTGAAGAAATTATCTTGGAAAAAAGGAGTAGTGATGTGATACGATTAGTATGAATAGAAAATTATAAAAGCAGTCCATTTTTTTATAAATAACAATTAGTGAAATATCGGATAATAAACTAGTATATACGTTTGAAATTCTAATTTATTTATTTGGAAATAATCATGATACTTTTATTTATTCTCCAAATAAAATTCTGTCATGTGAAAATTCATTTCAAAGTGATAAGAAAGTTACAAGAAATTTTTTAAAAGAGTGTAAGAGAAAGATTTCTAAGAATATTTCAACAGTGAATTTCCAACACAGAAAAACTGAATCTTTTTATTTCGATGAATTTGTATATTGGTATTTTTTTGATTCACTCGTTTCTCTGTTTGTTTCTATATATTATTTCTCTCTCTCTCCCTCTCTCTCTCTCTCTATATATATATATATATATATATGTATATTAAAAAAATTAAAATTATTTTTAATAAAAATATATGATTTTTATATTTTCTTTTAGAAAATATGGTTTTATTAAAAAATTATTATATTTAAATGAAATAAATTTTATATTTGAAATTCTTTAATAGTTAAAATATTTTTTTTTCTAAATACAATTAGTTTTCAAAATATTATATAGTGAGAATAAATATAAAAAAATAATAAATAAATTCATTAAATATTATTAACTACTATTAAAAAAATAAATAAAATAGCTTAAACTTTATTAAATACTAACTGTTTCAAATTGTTTATATTTAAATAGAATAAATATAATCTCAACTGTTGTAATTTCAGATACAACACAAACATCCACAAGAAAAAACCGTATAAGACAAACGAAATTTGCAAATATAAAGTTGTTTAACACCTGCATGTTAACAAAATCGTGTTCTTTTTACAGAAGCATGTTTAGTTCAGTACATACAACGATATTACAACAACGTGCTATAGGGCGGGTACTTGAGGGTCCTATAATCATGTGTCTTGATTAGTACCGACTCTACTTCAGTAAGAATCTTATTCTGCAATGTTATTACAGTGTATATGCTGGCTTTGCGGTAGTGTTGCACTGGTGTTGGATCCGGTATAACGTTTGTACACACTCATACCGTTGTGCAATTAGATTGGCGAGATTGGTACTTACGACGATGATGGTGAAAAGTAAGAGCAAAATACGACTGTGCCCGACTACTGTATTCAAGAAGCATGTTTTTGTAAAGAGATTCAAATAACTAGCAGTCGGGAATGCTATTCAAATCCAGTATGAGTAATTGTGAAATGTTAAAACTTCAACAAACAATTACTAACGAAACGTGTGTTTTTATAAATTTTTTAATTAAAAAGTGTTATTTACTAAAATACTGTTATTTTGTAATTAAATAATTACTTAATTTTCATATTGTAATGAAATAGAAAAAAAATAAATTTATGACGAATTTATTTCAGAATAACCAATTACACACATACACACATTCATATATATATATATTATGAGATATAAATTAGAGTTAATATTAGATGGACATCGAGTTATTGAATAAATCGCCCGATATATTGAGAAACATGACGCATTTAGATAATTCATTAAAATAATTTTTTTTTTAACAAAATGTTGATAGCAAATGGTACATGTTTACACTTCACTTAATCAATCTTTCGAAATAATGTAATCAACGCTACATCCCGACTTTACCTGCGGATAGAGACGACGCTATAGAATATATATCTAATTTTACAGCGAAAATGAAGCTTTCAGTGATAATATATAGCGTTTTAATTAAATCTTCATTCAGTAATCTAAAATCTAAATAGATAGGCAAAGCCTCACTCGTTGCCTGTATGTCGCCCGACATAACATACATTAGAGATATGTTCGTATATTTAATGACGTAACAGGTAAAGATACTCGCTTAAGGTGTATGCGCGTGTGGCTTGTGTGGAAGGTTACTTTAAATTCTATTAAAATGTACGAGGGTGTGTGTGTCGCTGCATATTAGGCGCGGAAGACACGCTTGTGGTAAAAACACAGCCAGGCGGTTCAGAAAATTATCATATTAGTTCAAAATACATGACGCTTGTGGGAAAACAGAATGTCAAGTAAATAACCAAATCACTAGTAAATAATTTTTCACGAATATCGTTCCTGTTTTTGTCTGGATTAACATTTTGAACCGTATTCACTGTATGAAATGTAAACATTTCAAGAAATTTCTCAACGATTTTCAAAATTTTTTTGAATATAATTTATCTCGGAAATCTATCTCAAAATGTATTTAAATAAATATATTCGTCTATGGAAATATTTAAATTTTTCTCAAGTTTGATTTTCTTTGAAAAAAATAAACGTATTTTATTGTTGCAACATTTTTTTGTAATTGTAGAGAAACAAATAATACAATAATGTTCAATATATATGCGAAACGTTAAAAACGTTCACAATATGTAAAGCTAAATATATATTTCTTGTGTAAATTTATTACGCACCTTGTGGATCATTAGAATGGAGATAATCGGCAAGGAGAGCGGCACCACCGCTTTGCCACTACCGCAGCTTGGTTTGCTGATGAGCCGCTGCAGGCGACGGCGTCTGCGGGGGGAATTTGTAGAGAGGACGAGAGAGAAAAGGGGGTAGTCGGTCGCAAAGCAGCGGCAGAAGCAGCAGCTGAAGCGGTGGCGGCTATCCCGAGATTACACGTGAATTATTGCGCAAAGATATCTAATTGTAACGCGGCGCGAGACCCGTTGTACTTGCTAACGCCCCGAGCAGCCTTGTGAAGCAGACGAGCCACCGAGCTCAGTCGACTCGAATGAATTCTTGACCTAAGGAACTGGAAGGACTTCTCCAACGGAACACTCACTTTACTTACTATAACGTCTTCGGATTCAACGTAAAGGAAAGTTTAGCCATCGCGACTGGATGAACTTTCTCGCAGCACATCTCTCCGCAAAGCTGCTTCTGCACCATTTACCTGATACATCTTATTATTATTCACGCAGAAGTGATTGCACTTTAGCACGCCGGATCGCCGTTTGTTTCACGTGAGTCTACTGCTCTATTCGAATGTGAATGAGCATATATTGTGTGTAGCGAGCAAATGGATTTTTATACGTGAGAAACTTTTAAGAAACTCCTAAGAAGTGCTTTAAACTGTTGCTACACTCGTAAAACTACATAGAAAGTAAAACTTCGAACCATTTACTTAATTCTGTATCACAGACAACATAAGTTATTCAAGCGATCATTCAATGTAACATTGAATTTATTCGACTTTAGTTTTTCACTATGGAATGTAATAATATATTCATGTTCGAGATAACATAATATGATATAATAAAAAAAATGAGAGACTTTTGTAATTACTTCAAAAAAACAATATACGTACAAACACATATATATGTATGTATGTATAAGGTCATCCAAATGTGAACCTTATATTTGTGTTTTATTAAAAAGAAACATGTGTATAGTTTCTTTTTAATAAAACACAAATTTAGACTTCACATTTGGATGACTCTATATTTGTCCAAAATATCATTTAAATTATTTTTATAATAAAAATATATTGCTTATCACAGAGCATATTAATAACATAAATATTATTAAAACGATTTTTTATCTCAAAGTTGACAATAATATAATTTATAAAAATAATAATAAAAAAACCTATTTTTTTGAAGTTGAAAATTATTGTATATAATTATTATTGATTTTTATTGTACATTTTTTTAAATTTAATTTCTTAAAATATCAGTAAAATTTAAAATTAAGATTTTTGCTAATTATAATGATTAACGATTTGAAGAGAATAGAAAATGAATTTGTGAAATTCATTCGACTATCAAATTTCAAAATACATAATTTTACATAAAAAAGTAAATATTATATCAAGGTATTTAATTTTGCTTTGATTTAATATACATATAAATATTTTAATGACGATGTTATTTTTGAAATGTAGTTAGATATATTTTGATTTTAACAGATTTAAAATGAGTTTTTTTTATACTTATTAAGATAAAATCAGAATTAATATATTTATATTGTAAAAAAGACGATATTTCTATCAAAATGTATCTAAGTAAAGAACATATAAAGAAATAACAATAAATAACTAATTAACTTTTTAATAAAATATTGTAATATTGGAATTATGATTTGTTTATAAAAAAATATCAATAATGTTAAAAACTACATTATAATATACAAAAATGATAAAATTGTAGTTTTCTTAAAAAGAAATAAACAATTAACTTTTTATTCCATAAAAACAAAAATTAATTTTAATCCAAAAAATATTTTCTCAAACCATTAAATTGATTGAAGTTCAATGGAGTAGTTAATATTACCCATTTTTGTCGAAATTATTATTTTTTTAAATCTTTGATTTTAAGAATTTGTATATATATATATATATATATATATATATATATATATATATACTTATTAAGATTGAATGGGATTAATAAATTTGTAAGTAAAAAAGGAAGACAATAAAAAATATGGACAAAATGAAAATAGATAGAAAAAAAGTGATAAAAATGGGTAATCTCATTTAAAAATCCAAAAACATGAAGGGAAAGTGATATATATATATATATATATATATATATATATGTGTGTGTGTGTGTGTTAAAATAAACATAAAGGATAAATATTATATTTATATTATATTGATAATAAATTATTTTTTAAGAACAAACATTTCTTATTATCTTTTTAATGAAATATTAAGTTATTAAATACAAAATATACTCATTTTAATTGAAAATTGTTCTATTTGTCTACCCATCTACATAACTATTTATTTGTCTCTTTCTCTATACACACATATGTATATATATATATATATATATATATATATATACGAGTATATATGTATATATATATATGTATGTATCTATGTATAAATTTATTGAAATGTTTAAATGAAATAAGTTAAGTTTTATTTAAAAAAGTGCTATGTTCCAATATAATAAAATGAGGTAAGTCTACACTTTCACATAATAATACAATTTTATTTCAATATTTAATATTATAGATTTAAGAATAAAAAATAATACAATATAATTGTACTACACAGGTATCTAAAATGATTTGTTTCTGTTATATTTAATATATATGTACAATATATTAAATAAGACTGAATGTCTATATATTTGTACTTATCAAATAAATCTTATTAGTATTTGATATATATTAATGCTATTTCCAAAACTTGCTACTTTCTAAAAGTGAGTAACAACAATATACGTAAAATTTAAAATCAATATAAACGCTGTGATTTAGATTCCTAATATTGTGAATAGAGAACTTGGAGTGTACAGTGTATACTCACGTCTACTCTTCCGTGAGTTTTCTTTGTGGCAAACAATGCTATCACATTGCAATCTACTCTCACTTAGGGCTAAGGATATCGCGCCTGCTTTATAGTTCCGCTCAGCGGAAACATGCTCGGAAATTAATGTCATAAATAAAAACTTTGAAAATTACTCATACCTAGATGCACAGCTTTGTGTATTTTTCTACTGTATTGCTTTAAGGTAGCAAGATGGTGCTTTATGACAATTTAACAAATTGACTGTATATTATACGTGTTTCTAAAAAGAATAGCACGAACAATGAAAATATTAAAAAAATACATTATATTGTTACTTTGAACAAGGTTTACAAATATTATTAAATAACGTTATGTATTCAAATTTTTATTTCATAAGGTTCAGTTTTCGTCTCGTTTAAGAAATTTACAAAAAAAATTGCTGAGATAAAATGACTGGAAATGAAAATAAAAAAAATAACTTAAAATATCTAACTATATTATTACATAAGTATGTATGTCTCACATATACACAAGTATATATGATAAATATGTAATTTTTAAAGTAATTAACTTTAATGAGTTAAAAAAACATTATTTTTGGAAAACAAAATGACTGAGAATATTAAATAACTTTACTTTATACTTACATTTTTAAATTTTTACTAAATAATATTGAATTAAAAAATGTATTTCGATTTAAAAACACGTATTTTGTCTTGGAAGCATGTGTATTATTTATAAAAAATTTTGCCATTTGAATAAATTTTATATAAAATAACTTTTTATGTACAGTAGTGTTTACAAAGCTTGATTATTTCAAAAGAAGGATACAACAGTGAATATATAAATGTATACTAATATAACTTTAGTTATAATTAAATTAAAATACATATCGAATGTTTATTTTCCATAGTGCTTTTGAAATTGTCAAACAAAGTGAAAACCCGGAGACAGAAAGCAATTTTCCGCATACTTTTCTAACAAATTAAAATAAACCGCCGCGACCCGAACAAGAGTGATGTGTATTTATTAATCGTAGGTAAGCAACTGTGTTTACTACAAAGCAAGCACTCACCACAAAAATTAACACATGAATTTGATTATGCTAAGATATAAAGGCTTTGGCGTGACCGCAAGTGCAAGACCCCACAAAGTAGCTCCGAGCAGCTATGAGGCGAGTGTCAACATATGGGTTGTTTCTATTGTGAACCAGTGCCCATTACGTATGTCAAGTGTTTTAATTCTTTGTGTGAACGTAATATGTAAATTTGAAATGTTTAACTTTGCCAACAATCAAGACAAAACATACTAAATGATGCATTGTGCAACATAGAGAGGTTAATTACATTTTCTATTGTCAAACAAGTATGTGTACTGAATTGAAATTGTGGACGTAAACTCTAAATATCAATGAAGTTGTCGTTTACTCGGATGGTCTATTCAATAAAAAAATATAAAGAATTAATTTACTTTAAAATCAAAATATATTATTCAAATATATATATGCAAAAACTATTTTAATAGATTTTTTTAAATATTTCACATTGTCTATTTATCAAATACAAATAAATATGTTAATTCATTTGAAATATTATCATATAAAAACATTTGAGTAATTTTTCTGTTAAAAATACCTTAAATTTTATGATAAAATGATAAAAATTAAATTAATTATATGATCTAAAATATAATTATTGATAAGCTTTTCAATACTGATCATACAAATTGATGAATGTTAAAAAAATCATTAAAATAAACCATACTTAAAAAATTGACTCATTTAAATTTTTATATTTTAAATCAAAAAATAATTATTTGTCTAATCGATTGACATGTAAACATAACTGTTATGAATTATTATTTTCTAAGATGTTTAGTTTTAAGAATTAAATAATATTATAATAAAACTTCATTTTCGTCCTAATCCTGAGTTAGTTTGTTTATAGTGTATTTTTAGTTTAATATAATGTTTTAGAAAAATTATACCAAATTTAAAAATATTATTTTTAACTTTTACTTACTTATAAAGGTTTAAATTTTTAATAAATATTTTATAAATAAATTAGTCGAGAAGATTTTAAAGTATTTTTTAAATATTCTCATTCTTGATTATAATCAGATTTGTAATTTTAAAAAATACTTGTTTTTGGTTTTAACTATAATAATATTTAATGTTTTTTTAAGTACTTACATTTGTTAATTCATATTATTTTTTTTCTAATAAGAATGATTAATTATCCACATAAATAAATATTCCAAATATCCTATTCTTTAATAATGATTTTTTTAATAAATGAAATATTTGACATATACATATTTTAAATGAAAAATGGAATAAAAAGTACCTCTCAGCAACGAACTAATTTATTTACTCAAATAATGATAAAAGTTTAAAAATTATGATAAAATGAATAAAGTAATTATTAGATAAATAAGATAATTTTACAATAATACAAGTAAAATTGTTATTTTAAGAAAATTGATATAATATCACATTGATATTATAGTTAATTATATTTAAATGTTTGTTTCTCAATTTTGTTAAATAAGAATGTAAATTTGTAATAAATAAACCTTTCATTAATTCGAAATAAATCATGCTATATGATACTAATATTACTTAAAATTATGACTTTTATATAGTTTTATTTTAACTAAAATTAGTTTATTGTAAATATATTAAAATACAAACATAAATAGAATTTTAAAGCAGATAAACAGTTAATAATAACAAAAAAGTATTTTTTTATATTATATTTAAATTTTACACACACACACCCACATACATACATATATATATATATATACATATATATATATATATATATATATATATATATATATATATAAATTGAAAAATTCAAAATTCATAATGAAATTTAAAATCAAAAGAAATTGTAATATATTAATTTGAAAGTACTAGCACAAATTAAATAGTGAGAATAAAGTGATTAATTATCAATGTAGATTCATGCATTTATATGAATGTAAAATTTATAGACTTGCAATCAATTAAATTTCATTGCTTTAATTACTTTTTAATGAATACTTTTCAACAGTCTCTATATAATACAAATAAAATTATAAAAACATGAAATTCTAAATATCAAATATATAATTTTGATAAATTTAAATTGATTATATATTATAATAAACGTATTTACAGTGCAGAAAATATTCTTTTAAATCAACACATTATAATACTGAACAAGTCATACAAAAACGTTAACCTTTGAGCACTCATAAACCGCACTTCCTTCCGCAGTTTCTTTGAGTATGCTACCACCAAGCACCTACAAAGTACATTTTCACAGACGTTTACCGCAAAAAATCAACATCCGTGGCGAGTTATAGCGTGTTATATAGCCACTTTCTCGGTTCATATCGCGGGCAAAACCGGTGCTGACCTATTCCAGCCGCCTCCGCCCAGGAAACGCTCTGACAAGCCTTTTTACAAATGATTTCCCGCTCGCATTTCCCCCTCACATACAAAAATACATACTCACACATACAGATATATAATATATAAAATTCAGTGGCGGTACGTTAAAGCGAAACAATATATATATATATATATATATATATATATATATATATATATATATATATATATATAAATGAATTATTTGTAATAGTAAAATAATTTTTTTAAAAAATTATATATACCTATTATATAGTATAAATATTGATCAACTTGAATTATAATTAATGAATTCTTGAGATTATTTTAAGTAGTTCACTTAATTACTCCTAGAATACAGTAAGTAATTAAATTTAAATACAATTTAAGAAAATTAAAAAAATAACATATATCAAAAATTCATCGATATTCATGGTGATAAAAATAGCTTGAATCTGTGAATAAATTCCATTTAATGTTTTTATATTTGTTAACTAAACTACTTTAAATATTTTTTGAAATGAAACTGAAACTACAATGTTATTTTTCAAAATAAAAAAATGTACTTTAAATTACTTAATTTTTTTACATTCAAAATAAATAAATTAAATATCCCAACGTTATAAAATTCTATAAAAATATTCAATTATTGTCCATTTTATTTGATAATAGGAATTTCGTTATCCTCATTGTCAAAATTTTGTTTTACAAAATATGATTTTATTTTTAATCAAAAATTGTTAATTCATTTTTCATACAAAGTTATCAATCATTAATAATTTTTTGAAAAAAATTTTTGAGTTTTATTTTTAAATATGTGAAAAAATTTTTATGAATATTTTTTGCAACAAAAATTTCATTATTGAAACGAAATTATTTATTTATATACAGCGCTCTAAATGAAACTGAAAGAGAGTAAATGATAGTAAGGAAGTAAATGCATGTTTCAACTCTTTAGTCTCAATAGGGTCTCCTATATATGAACGATATTAAGAACAAATACTATTTTCAGATTTAAATATCTTGTGTGCAATAGATAATTTAATATAGAAATTTAATTTGCAATTTAATTCGAAAGTTATTTTTTTTGAAAATTCAAAAATAAATATTTATTTGAATAATTTTGTTTGAAAATAAATAAATATTTTTTTGGTTAATTAGAATATAAAAGTATCTATATGTTAAAATACGTTTAATTTTTATTGACCGAAATTTAATAAAATTAAAATAAAACATAAAACAGAAATATTTCAATAAATATAAAAATATATTAAAAATAAAATAACTAAATTGGAAGATATTTAAAAAATAAATCTGAAAAAAATATTTTCATATATTGAAATTAAAACAAAGATAATACCTATTATTTACGTTATTATTGTACCTTACTGTTCAATTTAAATATTTACAGATATATTTTTTTATTTATTATTATTTAGAAAATATTCCAAAACTACTTTCATATATTTTTCATCAATGTACCGCCACTGCTGTCGAAAATTTTCTATAGAAATTGCACGCCCGTTGCCTGCACACTACATGGCTCTTTTACTCACTTTATTTTCTCGTGGTATATATGGAATCTACAGGTGGTGCTCCTCCTCAACACATTGCAGATAGAATTTTTCAACGATGATTCAGGGAGGTGAGTGTAAATCGACATAGAGGTGCGTTCGTTCACGTCGTTTCATTTTCAATGACGTCTCGTCGTGTCTGTATGGGCGTCACGTAACACGGTTTACATCACCTGTCTGAATGGTGTCAGTTCCGCAGGGGATGAAAAACTGATTCATTGCTGTTAAAACGTTCGATGATTTCACTGAATTCGAATAATAAACGGTTTGAAAAGTGTATTAAGATTTTTTTTAAATATGAGAAATTAAATAACAATGTTTCAATTGAATTCCGAGTAATAGTCATGTTTAACGTTCGTCATTAATGTATAGAAATCAATAAAAATTAAACGTTTTTTTCAGATAAATCTTTTATATTTCTTATGATAGGACATTTAATTATTTCTAAATGTATTTAAACAAACTATTAAAAATGTATATACTTGTTCATCTTGCTATATACTGCTTTATTTAAGTAAATTAATTTTTATTAACAGACGGGAATTTAAATAAATATTAATTCGAAATAATTAAAATAGAAATTAAAATTTAATTAAAAAATACAATTTAATTATATATTTAGATAAATGTAAAATACACAGATTTATATTTTAAAATTGTCTTTTAAAACCATAAATATTTCAGTAAAAATACAGAAAAATATATCTACCCTTGAAAAGCTTACAGGTGTCACCTGTTAAAGCTGACATTTATTCAGTGTGTCGAGTGACTAAATCGAGTTAAACACCCCAATAAAAAAGAAGAGATGATTTTTTGACATGTTTGGAAATAAAATACAGATTTACGCATTATAAGACAAATAGAAATATAGAAATTGCTAACATATTTTGTTTGAAAATAAATTTGATATAAAGTAAAATATGAAAAATATAAATAAACCTTACAATATGCATATATAATATTTGCATACGAATTATTATTTACATATATTCTTAGTATTGGAAAATTTAATTAGAGAATTTTTATTAAAAAGTTATATTTGATTATAAATTATTTGTTTACAGATGTATATTTTTTGTTATTAATAAAATATAAATAAATTAAATTAATTGTATAAAAAATAATAATATTTAAGTATAAAAATGACTAAATGAAAATGTATTGAGTAAAATATTTAGATTTTAATTTTTTTTGTCTAATTTTGACAATAATTGAATAATAAATTTAAAAATTACTGATTGTTTTTTTAAATAAGTAGAATTATGTTTCATATATATATATATATATATATATATATATATATATATATATATATATATATATATATATATATATAAGATTGTTTAATTTCAGTTTTAAAATATTTAAAAAAATCAAAAAAAATTCTTTTGACAGCAAATAACTATTAGATAATTTCTAATTGAAATAAATAATTTATATTTATAAACCCTATTAACATTTTTCATTATTTAAACAAAATTACTTCACAAATAATACTAATATATTTAGTTTTTACAACTGGTCATTCCTGGAAGTTATTTTTATAGTACTGATTTTTAGAATAAACACATATTTTTTCTTAAATAAGTAGACAATATATATATATATATATAAATATATATATATATATATATATATATATATATTAGTATATATCATCATCATAAAAATCTTTATTAATTTACTGATGGGTGAAAGGCTTATCGAATATCATTAGATCCTCTTAAATGTTTTTCTAAGATTCCCCTGTTTCTTATGTGCGCTAATTTCATCCAACTTTTATCTCCACAAAACTTTAAATATCATCCCTCCATTTTTAATCATCTATTTTCTAGTTTCTATTTTTTTCTTAATCTCTATTCCATAATTATTTTTATCCATCTATTGGGTTCTCTTCTTGCTACGTAACCTGCCCATGCCTATTTCATCGATTTTATTTGTTCATATATATATATATATATATATATATATATATATATATAATTATGAAAATTGAGTTTTGACAATATTTAAAAAAATATAATAAAATAATTATGTAAGTTGACGATTCAATACTTTCATACTTAAATAATTCATATTTAATTTTCTATATTTTTAAATGTCAATACTATTTATCATTTTTGAAATAAAAAAATCGATTTAGCTGTTTCAGTATCATTAAAATTCATTATTATCAAGCAATACGTGCTTGTTATATAAAAAATTAAATAATGCCTCGAAAATATAAATATAAGCTTCAATTATAAATATGAGTGCATGTATAATTTAATTAAGTTTTTTAAATGTTTGCGAAATTATTTTTTCAAAAAAATAATGAAAAAAAGTGTATTTATGAAACAGCGTTTATAGCTGCAGACGTGTGAGCAAGTGTGTTAATCACTTCTCCACATCGTAGAGACTATTCTGAAGGAGACATCTGGCACTATGCCGTGCAGCAGCGTTTACTATGATAATATTAGTCGGGACAAGAACGTTCAATATTTACTAGGCCCTGTGGGATCACGACCCGCTAGTCGGACCGCCCGACCGCTTCATGCTGTTCAAGTTGTAGTTCGACAAGACAGTGGTACAGTCCCCTTTCGAGAGGAATGGAATGTCTTATACATAAATTAAATTTGCAGGCTTATGTCCAAACAGAACAAGAACTAGGTATTGCTATGCTATGGCTTGTCTTACAAATGCTGCTTGAGGATTTAACCCGTGTGCATATTTGTGATTCGGTTGACCGTATGAATGAATGTGTACCGTACCATGAATTAGTTATTAGAATACCTTATTTATGAAATACAATACAAATGATATTTTTCGATATGATCACATTTACAATATCAACAATTGATCCGTTTTGTACAATAATATTCATAAACTATTTTGACAAGTATTCGATAAATAGAAATCTATTATAAATTCAAACGAGATTTTATAAATATATTATATATAGGGTCATCCAAATGTGATGCCTAAATTTGTGTTTTATTAAAAAGAAATATTATTTTCTTTTTAATAAAACACAAATCTAGGAATCACATTTTGATGACCATATATATAAAAAACCTGAGAAAAAATACTTTGAAACGAATAAATTACAATATAAAAAATATATTCTTTTAAAAAATATTTCATAAATTTATCTCTCATTCAGAGAATTAAAAAAATATAAAATAATTCTGATTCTTTTATACTGATATAAATTATAATGTGATTTCTTCATTAAGAAATAAATCAAAAATTAAATAATAAATAAATTTCAATATTTCAAAAATAATATTATTTTTAAGAATTTTTTGAAGAAAACAATAAAATTACTAATCTAACATTACTTCAACTTTCCAATATATTATACATTTTACTTTATAAAATCATAATAAATATTGCTGACAATATATAGGTCCATCCAAATATACCACCTAGATTTGTGTTTTAATAAAAAGAAACTATACACATGTTTCTCTATACACCACCTTATACACAAGTTTCATTTAGAGTCACATTTAGATGACTCAATATTATGAATTATAAATGTTTCTAAAGCAAACAATGATGTCATTAGTAAGTAATAATATTTTTGATTAATAAATACAAAATAAAAGATATTATATGTGATTTTTTATAGTTATAAAAATTAAAATCTAGCTAAAAATATCTTGAGTACATTTTTAAACTTTGAATAAATTATATATATATATATATATATATATATTAATTTATCTTTAAAATTCCAAAGTAGTAGTAGTGTAATAATACCAGTTACGTGCTGAATTATTAATAGAGATACTTGAATTAACAAGAAATTGAATTTATGTATCTTAGAACTCCTGTTTTCTAAGAATTCAAAAATTGAAATAATAATACATAATAGAATTTTACAATTATGTACATATATAAATTTTTTTTGTATTTCAATTGAATAGTTTATTATTTTAATATTTTAAATGAAATTTATATATTATAAATATATATATATATATATATATATATATATATATATATATATATATATACATGTATTTTTTGAGAAATCAAACAGAAAATGAATTATATGTAAGATCACAAATATTTCGTTAATAAGAACATTTTCAAAGAAAACACCAATGAAATACTTAAACTAATAGTAAAGATAAAACATACTCGTACGAAACATACTTTTGATCACATACGAGCAGCATACAACAACCACATCAAAACAATTAATGAAATATTTGCACGAATCGAATAAAATCATTTAAATGTGTAAAGCCCAAGCTTAATTTTATTGTCTTATTGATGCTTTGAATGAAATCGCGGCGGTCTGACAATAAGCTCTCTCTAGTGAATAAATGCGTATTAAACGACGTCGAAGCTCTTTGAGACGTCGAGAGAGGAGGTTGTTTCTGGGTGAGAAAGGGGTATACGTGCGCTAAGGGTGAAAGATGCCCTGGTATGCGTGTGTTAGGCATGTGGTAGACGAAATGAACGCGGGGTTCGAATCCCGATTCGCTGCCGCCTCCATCCGTTGTTCGTTAAATTCTGCGCGCGGTCGGCACAGGCCTCGTGACACCACAGGAATCTTCTGACAGCCATTATATTGAATACTGAAGCTTATGGTGGTATGTAAGAGTACGCGTAGTATGTGTGCGGGTTACGTGGTTACAAATTCTGTTGAGATATTCAGATCGGATTTGTTTTTGAAAAGTTAATATCGTACATACTTTATGTTATATATACATAAATACGAATACACTTACATACACACTTACACACACACACATGTATATATATACATATGTGTGTGTATGTATATACAACAAATAAAATATTGTTTTAAAATATTTGCAAATTAAAAAGTATGTATATACTTGAAATATTTCGAATAATAATTAACAGAAAATGTTATGCATAATTATTATACAAAAATGTTTTACCATCATAAATTAATGATCGTTAGTAATACCAATATACATACAGAAATTTTCTTTAATTAGATGATAATTAAAATCCATCAGAGAGATAAATATACTGCATTTAAATTGATTTCATTAAATAAAATAATATACTTATAACTGTAATAGAGATACGATTTATATCATTTTAAATAAAATTATATTCAAAACAAGTTGAAAAAATTTGAAAATTTTTAAATAAAATTATCCAGTTTATTATTTAGTAAGATATTAAAAATATAAAAGGAAACAATGCTTTAAAATTAATATAAAAAAATAAAACTGTAAAAGACAACGGAATAATTTACAAAAAATGACATTGTTAAATTTACAAGACAAAAAATCAATTCTTAATATACTATAAAGGGTTGAAAATGTAGATAGAGATTATGAAATTGTATTGAATCAACTTGAAAGGAAAAAGATAATACAAAAAAAGTCTGGAATAGACAACAAAGTGCTCGAATTGATGATATGAATATATAGCAGACAAAGAAATTAAAAAACGTATAAAAATTAATGGTTGTCTGATTTTTAAGACACATTTTATTCTGTCAATGAAAAATGCATTTAGAAATGACAGTTTCGAAGTATAACTACTTTATAAAGAATCTCTCTATAGAAAAAAGTGAAAGGAAACTAAAAATATATTCCAATTTTCGCATTAAGTAATTAATATCAAAAATATGTTTGTGTTTCAAGACAAGAATCAAATGACGATTTAATTTAGTTATCTGACTTTTTCATAAACATATATTGATATTTTCGTTATTTATTATTTTAATAAAAATATGAATGAATTACATATATATAAATATATATTAGGTTGGCAAATATCTCCCTTCCGCCTTCTGGTCTTTTGAATTTCGCAGCTATGTACAAAAAAAAAAAAAAAAGCGGAAGGGAGATACTTGCCAACCTAATATAATTATTATTTAGGATTTTTTCGATAATTTTTTTATTTTAAAATTCATTTCCGGTAGTTATTGTAAAAAATAATCTAAAATACATTTTAGAAATATTACTATTTTTTTATAAAATAGATTTAAAATGATTTTTTTGAGTTTTTAACGATTTATAATCATGTTGTTATTTAGCTTTTGCCTGTTTATATATATATATATATATATATATATATATATATATATATATATATATATATAATAGTACTTTGTGATGATTAAATATGCATTGCTGTCAAATAAAAATAATATTTTCTTTATAATAAAAACAAGAAAGCAATGCTATTAAGAATATCAAAACCGTTCCTTCTGTTTAAATTCTTTAAATTTAATTACCTACGTTTCCCAGTAGAAATATTATCGTCGACGATTGCAAAGAAAGAAAGAAAAGCACAGAAAACAATCAGCAAACATTAAAAGGGATTCAAAGGTAAATTCCACGATTCTTAGACGTTTTTCATCGTCTTACGAACGGGGGGAGGTTGATTCTTAGATACCTATACTGCACGAGAAGTAGAGTCAGTCAGTGAGGACACAACCTTCTCACCCTACATTGCAATCTACTTGTACTATAAACTTTTTCAACTTTGTATCTTTAAAAACTCTCTTGTATAATATTATAATGACGAAATTCTTATATAAGTTAGCTTTTTATAACGCAAAACATCAAATATAAAGAACGTTGATGATAAATGCAGGAGCGAAAGTGAGACGTGCGATTCGTGCGAGTTTAGTACAATGAGATTTTCTCATCAGCAACATGCTTGTCTTAAATAATGGAAGGCGGACATTCTTCATATTAAAGATTGTTTCGTCGTAAATTCGAAAAGTTTCTTTTTTAAAAAGAATCGAACTACGAGAGCTACAAAAAGTAAACGACAAAGGTATTGCAGTCTTAAAATATGAATATCTTCACGTTCCAAGTTATGCGGAATATTTGGCTTATGAATATTATAAAAGCTTTTGTGTTTAGCAAATCAACAATATTGAAAATTTCATCAAGCGTAATTTCATATAATCAGGTTTCATTACTATATGTATGTACCTAGACTTAAAATCAATTTCGAGGAAATTACACTCTTATATCTTATATACGGTTTACCCTTTCTATTTTTAGACAATAAACAACGTTTTCAATGTAGCCATTAATTCTTTTATGTTTTAATCAGATTTTCCATTTTAATTTTTGTAAAAAGTAAAAATAAAATATAAATGTATATTTAATGTTTATAATAATAAATTTATATATATATATATATATATATATATATATATATATATATGCAACGGTAGTAAAATAGCATATATGAACTTTTAAACGACGTATAGGTAATATTTTAGTAATATAAGGCGAATGCATATGAAACCTTATACTGAATTTGAAAATAAAAATAATTCTTTAGAAAATAAGAACAAAATCGTCGTCGGATAATATCCATCCATAACGCAAACTTTTCCGTCTATATAGTTTCCAAATAACCGGAAAATGCGGCTGAGAGAGATGTTATTGGAAAATACGTACGCAATATAAAAGTTTCAATGTTCTTATTTACTTACCTTGAGTAGCGGAGTCGCCTATGCTGGCTGCAGGTGGCGCCGGTGACGATGACGTCTTCACAGCCGATGATGACTCCAAACGCTGCTGGTGGTGGTGATGGTAGCTGCCTTCACCCCCTTTCGGCTTGAAATAATGCTGAAAGTAAACAAAATATGCACGAATGAAAATGTGTCATTCGCTATTCGCTTTATACATAAACGTATAAATGACAAGGGTTGATATTGACGACTTGCACTATAGCATCAACTATATTTGTCGAGACTGTCTGTTTATTTTATTTCAATAGATTCAATACTCTTCTCTACATTTTATTATCAGCATCAGAATCTATTTTCTATCAACATAAAATAGCGAATATATTTCAGTTATTGGTCACAATTGTTTATATTCGAATATAAAAAACAGCATAGTTTTGAACATTCACAATAAATATTTCACCTTTTATTACAAGAAACTTAGATACTATTAAATTAAAAAGGAAATAAAACATATTATAAATGATTAATATTTTTTATGAATTTCAAATGAACACATTTTTCAATTCATATTCGAATATAAAATATTTAAATAATATTAACAAAAAAAGATTTTTATCAGTATTTTTATTTACAAAATTTCGAATATTTTGTATTATATATAATTGTTTATATGCGAATAAAAAAATATAATAAATTACATTTAAAACTGCTACAATTGTTATTTAAGTCTGATTAATTGATTAAATGAACTTTAAGGACTCAATTATCAAGAAATTGGAGATTTATCAGAAATTAAAAAAAATAAAATAAAACATATTATAAAAAATTAATATTGTTCATGAATAATATAATAGATGAATATTTTTTTTTAATTTATATTCAAATATAATTTTTTTAAATACAATTTAAATAATATTGATAAAAATAGAAATTATCAGTATTTTCAATTATAAAATCCTAAATATTTTATTTGCTCACACGTGAAAAATTAAATATAATAAATTACACTGAAAATTTCTGTAATATTCAATAAGACTGATTTATTGATTATAAGAATTTTAAGAACTCAAATAAATGAATATAATTATTAATGTATTCTAAAAAATATATTAAAAACAGTAATCATTTGATATTATTTTATTTAAATTATTTAATTTTGTAATTTTTGTATTAAAATAGTTTTAGGTTGATTAATTATTATATTTGTATAAAAGTTACAAATGAAATTTTTAGATTAGAATTTATTAAAATTTATATCTGATATATTGTTGATAATTTTTAATAAATACACACTTGAAATATCTTAGAAATAATTAATAATTCTATAGTTTTATAAATCATTGTTTCTATTTGTCTAAAAAAATACGTTTAAAATTCAAACCTATAAAGATGATTTTTTAAAAAAATGTAGATTGCATAAATGAAAAATGTATACTACAGGTAACTTTATAACGAAAAAACAGTATATATTTTTCAAATAAACGATAGACATTTTTTGTACGTCAACGTCAATTTAGCAATTTAATAAGTGATACGTTTATTTAATAGTTTACATATGTGGTTTGAAAAGAGCATACGCCACATAAATAAATTTTAAGTCCACGAGGAGTTAAAAGTTTTGACTATGTGTAACAGAAAAAAGAAGATGTAGTGTTCATCCTATTTGACAGGTCCCTGTACGTCCGTTGTTTGTTATTCTGGTCAAGACATGTATATATGTGTATGTATGTGTCTGTGTTTGCGAAGACGTCAAGTTTTTACTCGATTTCGTAAAATGAATTTATTCTGGTGTCAAGAAATACACAACTTTTCTTTTTAGATGTATCCTCAATTGGTTTAAAGATGGCAAACACATACACTGTAAGTGGTTACGTGACCCAATTTAATTCATGCAATTTATTATTATAATAACTAGTCACCTTTCATTCTTTTTATATTACATTAAAAGTTAAAAACTACGTATCTTTACACTCAGGTAAATAATCGATTTATATATTATATAGATATATTAATATAAATTATTTATCAATTTCAATTTCAGTAAATAAGAAAAAAAATGTAGCTGAATGGGTAGATGAATTAACAATTAATAAACTAAGATTTTTATACTAATAGAATAATGTAAATTTTTAATTTTTATTAAATTCTTAATTTTACGATAAAATAAAATTTTATTCTCTTATGAAGATCTAAAAATTATTTATAATAAAGTTTAATTCTTTATTTTTTTAAAAAAATAAATTTATGTATTTTTCAAAATATTTTATAATGAACACTGATTATTTAATTTTTATCTTAAACAAAAAAAAAATCATTAGAAAATGATATATTTTTTAACTATTATTAAATATACGTATATAGAAAATAAAAATGAAAATAGTGACGATAAATAATTATTTTACATGAATAATAAAATATAGTAAATGCAACAGACTATTAAATAAAAACACAAACTTATATAGATGGTCGAAAAGATTAACTTAATATGAAGTATGGTATTTAAATTTAATATATTACATTACGATATAGTTATATTATGGGCTATTAAAAAAATGTTGATTACAAGCAATCAAATTCAGTTAAAATCGATTACCCACTTAAATATTCTAATGCCAGTTAAGTGTGTTATTACAATAATATCTTCGACGTGCCATTAGCACATGAATGTGAGACACAATTTCAGAGACAAGTCATTTGTGATGTGGGCCCCCTCATTTCGCATCGGGCCCCAAACATACCACCCCCCAGGCGCGTCATTGCGCCAAGATGAGCGAGAAACAAGGACAGTGTCATGACGTATCTTATAGAGCAAACGAGACATGGCATTATTTGCCTGAAGAGACGATAAGATAAGGTACCGCTAGGTTATGGAATGGCACTTTAATTACACTAATGGGAGAACCAAATGTTAATTACAATTCAAAGTCTAAAAGAGAGGAGAAGGATCGCAATTTATAGCGACTACGTAGCTGCGGGGGTGCGCGGGAAACGCAGCTGAAAGGATTTATCTAAAGCTGAAGCATGTCGCATGGATGGTTCGGATGCTGTGTGTCATTGCTGTTGTACTCAAAGTCACGATTTCTTAGTAGTGTGACAAACGGAATAAATAACGCATGTTTATTTTCAAATCGAAAGATAAAATGTAAAAAGACAGCACATGTTTAACAGATCGGTAATGCGTAACTTGTAAAGGCTGAAAGTCGAAACCGAGATTTCTACGAAATATACGTTTGTTTGTTTTGATTAAAATGGAAAATTGTATAACAGTGATTTAATTAAATCTCTATTCCCACAAAAATACAAAAAATATATATATTTTATTTCACTACTAAAACATTTTTCAATGTTGCACATTTTAAAATTAGAAAATAATTTTCATTTTACACGAGATTAAGAGAAAATTTATTTATATATAAATATATGAATGTGTATGAAAGTGAAATTTGAATAAAATTAAATTCTTAAATATATAAATAAATTAATTTCTTCTCGAACTTTAATCAACACATTTTTTTTAACTTAACTGAATAAAAAATAAAAGGCATTTCTAAGTTTTACATTTTAATTCGTATTTATTTTAGCAATATAATTGTTAATTTCCGAGATTTATGACTTTCTGTAATTAAATTTTCAACATTGAAAATATTAATTATGATTGATTTATTTTTAATCATAAGAGTTGATTTGTTATAAAAGTAGTTACATTCTATAAAAAATCTTTAATTTCCAAGCTTGATTATTAAGTAATAGTTACTTTTATTATTTTTAAATTGACTATATAATTCATAGATTTCTTATAGGGTTAAATTTTAATATAATAAAAGTAATCAAAAATTCTTAAAATACTTTTTTATGATCTGATAACTTTTTCCAGAAAAAATATTTTAAATTATTTACGATTGCCAATATGAATATTGCTATTTTTAAATATTTTTTAACTACTGATTTCTGTTATATAGAAATGGATTACTATTCGTTAATAACCTAAATTCTAGAGAACATAAAAGTATATATGAAAGCATGTACTAATATAAGAACTCATCTCGAAGACCACACAATTAAATTAAATCGAAAACGAAAAAAGTGACGCCTGTAATCCACGAACCTATTTGATGTATAGTGATTTAAAATGTAACATCGTTTGCTGTACTCTTTACTGTATGGATTTAACATGATTATGCGGTATGCCGTTGTGTCAATCAGCGTTGCTAAAGCGCACTGTTTGATCTTGGAATTGAACGAATTATACCTCAGCGCTTAAAATGAAGCTTGTTAATATTGACACAAAAATATCTCAAACGAGATGTTTGTGCTTCATAGAGAATTCAAACGTGTTTACAACGGATACTTTTAATCTAGTAATGTTAAATATACGATGTCAACATGATGAAGACAAAATGTAACTAAATGTAATGTGTTGACGTATACGCATATTCATGTTTTTAATTAACATAGATTACAATGATTCAATACAGACATACATAAATACATTTATGTATAATGAATCAGTTACATAAAGAGAAAACGGTTTATGTTTTTATGAAAAGTTTTAAATACGATCAAAAATAAGAATACACGTGTATAAATATGATTAAAAAAATTTTAATTTTTTTTTTAAAAAATAAGTAATTATATAAATATATATGTAATGTGAATCAATTAAATTCATTCCCATGAAAATAACAAGTAAAAAATATGTCAACAAGTTATTGCAATGATTGTTTTATCGACCGTGTAACAATTTTAAAAATCTGTTAAAAAGGCAGTGTATTTATTCAAGACATTGCTTTTTATATAGACACATAAACGTACCAACTGCTAACGGGCAAATCTCAAGGGTGATTCATTGCCTAACAAAAAGGCGAATTACCTTTCTTTGATCTACACAGAAAAAAAGATGCACATGGTCAACGTAACAGTCAGAAACGAGACACACAAGATTAAACACAGCATGAACGTTTCTGGGATTCTCGTATATATTTGCACGTTGCAGTTTTTGTTATCCTTTGAATAAATACGAACCATAACGTTATCTTTTGTAAAAGAGCTATGATATTGAAGAAAGGAATTCTAATGTAGTAATGTGACGGCGAAAACCCACAACAAAGTAGTCTATTACAGTTTGAGATTTATTCATCTATTAGTGAAGACTAGCGATATATTCTGTATATTTTTGCTATCAAGCAAAGAGCTCGTTGAATTAAGCTATAACTAAAATCTTTTATACAATGCCGACATTATACTCACTCGAAAGAATTAACAGAAAATGAAGTCAGAATAGAGTAAAACAGAAAGCTTTTGTTCATTTTGACGAACAATAAGTTCCCTTTCGTTTTATTATATTTTTTATATCCTAAAATATTATTTCATTTATATATATATTTTGAACAATTAGTTAATTATTATTTTATTACAATATAAAAAATGTTTAAAATTGTTTATTAAAAATAATAATCGTTTCATTAGAAATATAATAAATAAAACTGAATTAAACGAATAGAATATTTTATTGTATTTAAAAATATGTATTATATTTCACTGACTAGCAGAGTTAATTTACTATTAATAAATATTTTCCAAACAATATTATCAAGCAAGGTAATCAACATTCGTGAACCAATAATCATTTGTAATGTACACATAATATTTTATTACGTTATCCTTAGAAGATATTGCATAGCGTATTTACTCATGTAATGAAGCTAGAGCTTTGCGAATTTACTTGCGATGCATTATATCAAAGTCGTGTACGCTAATTTCATAATGTGGCGCGTGGAGACCGGCGCCTTGGCCGGCTATCTTAGCGCATACCTGGAGGCAATGGCAAAGCAAAAGCAAGACGCTACCGTTGAAACGCCTTCACGAACACCGACATCGTTACTCATTACCGCCGTTAAAGCCAAGACTAATTCCTCCTCAAGAACCGACTTCATTATAGAGTACGTAAAGACCTCACCAGGCTCTTCTGTGTGCCACTAGTAGATAGTTCACGATAAGTAAAATAAGACGAAGGTTTTTAGTTTGTAATTAAGAAAATTAGTATTTTAATTCGATTCGAAATTTCAATAGAGATTTTTTGTAAATAAAATTATTGTCTAATGTACAATGTCAGAATGTTAATTTCATGTGTATTAAGTACTTAAGGATACATAAAATGATTTATAGGTATATATAAATTTTTAGTCAAAAATTATTTTTTTTATTTACACATAAAATATTTCATATACAATATGTAATTTTCGAAATAAAATTTATTATCTCAAGTTATTAAAAACAAATATTATGAAAATATCATTCAAGTTGTTTAATTTTAAAAAATAAATATTTAAATTTTAATTTTAGAAAATAGAATATACAGGTCATCAAAATGTGACGCCTAGATTTGTGTTTTATTAAAAAAAACATGTATATAGTTTATTTTGTTTTAAATAAAACAAATCGACACATTTGGATGACCCTATATATTTTCATAAATTTATCTTTAATTTTGATAGTACCTTAATTCAAATAATTTAATGAAATGTAATTAAAGAATATATAATTATTGTTTCATCAACTCTAAAAAATAAATAATGTTCATTATTATTTTATTTATTTTCAATAATTAGGAGTTAAATATATTAATTTTGTCAAACAAAAATTATTTTTTTTACACTATTATATATAGGGTATCCTAAAGAAGATTCAAAGATACTATTTTATTGAAATACATTTTTTAAACACATATTTTTTAATTGTTATAGCGAAATTAATATATTTATTTACTAAATGTAAGAAATAATTAGATTTATAGTCTAATTTATTTTCAATAATGACTGAATTTCTATAAGTGCATTTATAAAATATATTGTCACTAGTATTGACTACACTAGTATAAAACTTGTGTAAATATTCTTGTTTGGATTCTTTTTTAAAATTCATAAATGGAAGTTACATATTAAAAAATAACAAAAGATAGACTTCTCTAGTTTTATTAATCATAAAAGATTTGAAATTGTCTCGTCTATCAATATTGATAGACGAGACAATTTCAATCATCTTCTTCAATGAATTAATTCTTTCCGTGCACATGCGTGCTAATACCGTGAAATACGATAAATCGTTATTTAGATACCTATAATCAATATATCCTTCTCATCCGGATTATGCATACATATACATATTATCGTTGTACATGTCTATTAAGAAACAATGAGATATTAACGCGTTACGGAGGAAGCTATCTCGGCAACGCTTGCCAATTACACCGTCGATGTAATAATTGTATTTAGTAAACCTGAGTGATGAGTGTGACTCTCCTTGGGGCACTATGCACGATCTACGCGAACTACTCGGTAACGTTTGTCTCTACTATAATAGCTTTGCAGGTTATATGTGTGATAACATATTCGTGTTTTCAATACATATTGTACCCAAATGATTCTCATAAATGATATATAAACAGTTATTGTTATTAATTTTATGTGTTTGCCTATGAACAATATTTTATCAATAAACACACATGTATATATATATATATATATATATATATATATATATATATGTTATATATATATATGTATGTATATATCTAAATATTTTATATATATACACATAAATTCAAAAATCTAAAAAGATTCACAAGAAACCCATAAATAAATGGTAGAAAAATATAACAAAAATATTAGAGTGGAATAAAAAAGAAAGATACTGAATTGCTTAAAATGAAAAGTTTTGAGAAAAGCTTTCATTTAGCAGTGAACAAAAAGAGGCTAATGATTATATACACAATTAAATAAAATAGTTATTTACTAATTAATATATAACAACATTTTAACTGCGATTAATTTAAGAAAAACAAACAAAAATATGTTTTAACTTAAAATAAAAAATTACAATAATTAAGAAAAATAAATTTTTCTTTTTAAATATAAAGGAATATCCAATTTCATAATATGCAAACTTATTCTAAATTTGCACATTCTCATTTTTAATTTCCTATTTCCTTCTAGTTCGATTCTTCTTTAATCTGAAAATTCATCAAACATTATTTTGATCTTTCTGGGATTCATCTTGAGACCATTTTTTTTAATTTGCTTCATCTAATTCTTATATTCTTTTTTCAAATTTATCCAGACTTATCGAAAAAATAATTATGTCGTCAGCAAATCTTAAGAGACTAAACATTTCCCCATTTATTTGTATTCCTTAAATTTCCAGTTTAGTCTTTTTAATACTTTTTCTACCGCAGTTGTAAATAGTTTTGATGATATTGTATTGCTCTGTCTCATTCCTTTCATACTTTTAAATTTACCTATTTCTTCTAGTACTTGTAAGGAAGATGTAGCATTTTTATAAATATTTCCTAAAAGTTCTATATATGCTTCTTAAATTCTAAAATTCTTCAATGCATTTAATATCGTTGACATATTGACTGAGTTGAATTTTTTTTCATAATTTATAAATTAAAAGTAGAGTAGTATTTGATAATCGTCGCATCGACTAATAACTTCCCTTATTAATATGAATCATTTTGCTAAATCCACTTCGAAATTTTGTTTATTCTTTTGGATATGAGAAATTCAGTTTACTTTGTAGCTATTTTGAAATAATTTTGATAAAAAATTTACATATCATCGCAAGTAAATTAATTGGTCGGTAGTTCCTCAAATCTTCCTTATCCTCTTTTTTATGAATAAGAATTAATATAATTTCATCCCAATTATTTGGTATTCTTCTGTTTTTTAATCATTGAATATATATATATATATATATATATATATATATATATATATATATCAAATGATATAAAAACATTATTAATTAATTCAGATAAATATAAAAATGTAGATACATTTTACATAAGAAGTAAAACTATTAATTATGGAATTATTATTGAACAGAAAAAAACGTTTATATAATTTTAAAAATAGATATTTGGAAATCATTGAAACAATAGCAAAGTGTCAAGATTTCAAGTCATGTCAGTGTCTATTTAGTGATAAGTTCGACATAGACTCACAGGGGGTCAGTGCTAGTCGATGTTGTCGTCACGTCACTAAAGGTGATGCGTCCACCCTTGGGATTTATATGTGGATGAACTAGATGAGACAACTGAATCACTAGTGAGGGTGAGATATAAAACCAACATTATACTAGAAACGAAATGTCGACTGGAAACAATACTAAACTGTAAAATATAATATTTTCATTCTAGAAAAATACGTTTATATTCATTTTAATTATAAATAAAATTTTATACAAAAAAAAACAAATAATTTAGAAAGTGATAATAGAAAAAATCGAACGAAAATTAATAGTTTATAGTAAAAAAGTTAATGTAATAAAGAATAGAATCTAAATAGTAATTTGTTTTGTACTTTGAAGCTTATTGATTTTTAATATATAGGGTCATCCAAATGTGATGCCTAGATTTGTGTTTTATTAAAAAGAAACATATGTACAGGGTGGTGTATCATTTGGATGACCCTATATAACTTAAGATATTCACTTAAAAAATAGTTAAAAATTCATTTACTATAGTGGTTTTGTATAAAAACAAATAATATTATTATTTATGGTAATTTTCTAAAAAAGTTATATATTTTTTTGAAAAAAAAATATATTAAAATAATTGCTATTTTAGAATAATTGCTTCATGAAGTCAAATAAACTAAGATTAAATGATGTACATGTTAGTCATTTTGAATATAAATCATTAATTCAAAATAAATATCATAATTTTCATTAATCATAATTAATAGTCATTTTAAATTTTTAAAAATCAAATTATTTTAGCTTAAAATTGAATTTTCATATGTCATATAATAAATGATTTATTTTTAAAAATGGAAAAAGAAAAAAACTTCAATTACAATTAATATAAATCTTTATTTTTTTTATTTATGATATTTATTATGAAAATAATAAATATCATAAATAAAAAAAAATAAAGATTTATATTAATTGTTTTAATGTATATATAATTATGAAAATAATAAATATCATAAATAAAAAAAATAAAGATTTATATTAATTGTAATTGAACATTTTTTTTCTTTTTCCATTTTTAAAAATAAATCATTTATTATATGACATATGAAAATTCAATTTTAAGCTAAAATAATTTGATTTTTAAAAATTTAAAATTGTTTCGTTAAAAAGTGAATATTTATTTTTAAATATGTGAAATTTAATAATAAATTGTATTTTATGATCCAATTTTAAGTGCAAATTGTTTGATTGATTTGGTTTCTTTACTATACTAGACATAATAAAAAAAGTTAATGAGACATTCAACGTTCTTTTAATGTATATATAATTATATATATATATATATATATATATATGCGTAAAATATTCATGTGTGAAATCATTTAATATTAAGATGACAAGATAAATATACAGCAAGTGTGACATCCGCATCGGCTGCCAAGGAAGCCTTCTTACAAGTTGATCCCTTGCCACGACGAGTTGCGGCAGTAGTAGCGAGACTATCTCAAGGGAGCAACAAGGAGATCGGGGCCAAACTCCTGCAGGAGCCCTGTGTTGTCTCTGGCCAAAGCTATGCGAAAACCAATCATTTATCGTGATATCGATCCCTTGCTATAGCTACCTTCTATACGATGTAAGTAACTTTGAAAGATAGTCTAAATTTATATTGTATAGGTTTTAGATGAATTCAAGTGACGCTGAAAGGTCACATCTATATATATATATATATATATATATATATATATATATATATATATATATATATATATATATAGTTAAAAAAAATCATCATATAAAGATAATTATTTATCAAAAACAATATTTTCTTTTTCTATTTAATATAATTTCATATATTTACATGAATAAATACAGAAAATAAACTGATCTAAAATAAAACCTAGAAATATATTTCATACATAAACATTGGGTTGTTTTTTTGGAAAAAAGATAATGATACTGATTCGAATTGTAAATAGACGTGTCATGATTTGTAGATGTATGAAAAATATTGTATGAAAGTTAGTGAGTTACAAGTAAAGTTTTGAGAACACGTGCCCTTTAGTGCAGTGTGCGGCATCTATCATGAGTTAGGGGTTGAAAGTGGGGAGTTAGATTCAAAAGAGGCAGACGAGTTGTACGGAGGTGGAGGATTGCCTGGAGGATTGACCTGTAAGTGGATGTGGGGTACTGCCCAGCGAGGCAATAAAGTCGAAGTAAGTCGTCGCCACGGTATTGTGTTGCAGTTAGTGATCTCGATATATGGCTATTGATAGTGGCCTTATTTCCAAAATAAATTGTATAAATATCGTAGCTTTGTTACAAATCGATATTTCCGTTCACTTTTATATTGTATAGTAATAAATACTACTGTACTTTATTTATATAATCCAAAGAATTTATTTATATTTTGAAAAAAATTAGGATTTTATTTTATTTTAAAATTATATTCAGATCTTGATATGTGAAATTTAAAATAATATTAATAACAATAGAAAAGTTATATTGAATAAATATTTATATTTTTAGAAACATTATGCTATTAGTAATTCGTTTCAATAAATTGTTCTTTATATAAAAATAAAATAAAATACATTTTTCAATTAGAGGGAATTCTAAAATGTTTAATAAAATAATATATAAATATTGGTTTAATGGTATTTTCTCATTTATGTACTGAAATACTTGATCTAATTACATGATTAATTTAATTGTTCACTTTTTCTTTTGAAATATTTTTTAATGAACATCTATTGTTAAAATTTTAGATTGTATAATATATATATATATATATATATATATATATATATATATATATATATATATATTAAAGTTGTAAATATGTCTATGTAGTATTTTTTTGATTATTAACAAATATTTAAATTGATTTAAATAGTTTATTTTATAGTAAATTGAAACTATGACCTCATATTGATGATAGAAATTATTCATGTAATGTTGATTAATCTTCTACGAATCTACTACTCGAATCCTGATTACGAAGTACCATAAACTTCTTGTAATAAAAAGAAAAGTATCATCAAGAAATTCGCATACAAAAAAAAAAAAAACGAACACGTATCCATCTAAAAATGATTAATTACATTCTTTTATATAATCTTAAAATATCTGCTGCGCCAATATTTGAAAAATATTAATTCGGGCTTATTCATCACGATCAATACCCCCGCCGCTCCGTTCCATTCGTCAATCTCTCCGGTTCCCCATTCCAATATGAGTACACTTTTGAAGTCTCAGATGCAGTAGCATTTGTAGCATTTGCAGCAATAGCAGCCGCAGCAGTATGGCAGCAACGCTTTAATTTTGTGAGAAACTTCGTAATTAACTTGCGTATTACATTATATCCTCAATATTAATTTATACCGGTATTTGTTAAATACTGTTCGACCGATAGACCATACCAGTATCGAACGCACATAACCAATAAGCGAGTGGCGAATCACGGTGTGGGATAGAAGAGAGTGTAAGGAGAAAGCAAAGAGACGGGGCTGTTCGAAGGCGAGGGGCTGGAGAGATGACGGTGCAGACTCGCGGCGACGGTGGTAGGTTTAAATTGAAGTCTGGACATAACTTAGATGACTTAATCCTTCGACTACTTGATATTGTGGGAGATTATAGGGATTGGAGAATGTCGTGCGAGCAAACAGCTTGGACAGCGGCATAAAATAATGTCGGTCGACGATGGCGATATAACTTAACCACTAACTCAACTTGACAGGTTTACTTTACGTTGACATATTCGCCGAGTCGGAATCCGTTGCGCCGCAATCATATTCAAAATATATGTGCTGATGTGAAGGCTGTACGACCTCGGCAATACGTCTTGGTCTTCGGTGATGGAAAGCCCCGGTACGGGACCCCAGCAACGTATATGCGCCCAGCCGGCGTCTCCCGACGCGTATGCGTCTATGTCGGTGGTATCATTTGTAGTTTTGTAAGAAGAATAATTGTTGTTTGTGTATACATTTATGAGACGACTGACGTAACATATTCGTTAAGTAAGATTCTCGATTCCGATAATGCTTTCCAATAAATCATAAACATTTTGAATTTAAATGTAAACGATCGTTCTTTGACAATGAATTTCAAACTAAATTTAGTCTAATATTATATATTGCCAGGAGAGATATTACATATAAATATTTCTATTGAAAAAAGAAATATGTATGTGACTTTATATGTAAAAACTTATATATTTTATAATAAAATGAAATAAATATAATTTGTGATACTTTTAAGTTCTTATAAAAAGAAAAAATTCGGAAATAGTTTTCAAACTACAAAATTAAGAAATAAAAATACATTTATTTTTTAATGAATTCTAATAAGTATTTAGTATTGATATAAATACCAACGACGATATTACAATAAAAGTGTATTAATTAAAAAATATAGTAAAATAACATACGCAATATTGAAATAAGTACGTTTTAAATGTTTACAAATTTGGAAGAAAACATTATGTAATATATATATATATATATATATATATATATATATATATTAAAATTATATAGGTTAACAATAATGTAAAAAAGTATTTATTTAATAATAATTACGCATTGTTTTAATTGAAATCTTATCGTAAAACATGAAGTCTGAAAATTTCAATATACAGATTGTGTTCAATCTACAAAGAAAACTTTATCCATTGTCCATGAATGAAGATGTTACTTGAAGGGTACATAAAATGTAGTGAAATCAGCAAATGAATAAAAATCGTACCGAATTTGCATAGGAATTGTAGTGCTGATTATACGAAACGATTGAATTCTAGAATAACAAATTTGATTACCTACGCATTTTCCTCCGACACGAATTATTCGGTGATTATTTTTTTATTTTAAGTCATATAATGACAATAGTGTTTTTCATTGTAATTCGTCATGAATTTATTTATTTTTTTCAATTTTATGATTATAAATTTTAAATGTTCTTCTATAATATAGTTATATATTTAGTAACTTTTTTTTATAAATTATTCATGTATTTGATATTTCATAATTAAATTTACAAATATCATGCTTTATATTCAGTACATAAATTTTAATATTAACCGGTCAAAGTGACCGGTTTCAAAATTGCGCTAAAGAAAATGAAAAATAAAGTAAGCGGGTTATTATTACTATCATTTATCATATCATGTAATTTAAATATTAAAGTGCAAAATATAATTTGTTATCATTAGATGCACTTTTTCCATTACTGCTTGCACTAATTGATTAAAAATTATAATTTTTTCGACCAAATACCAACCGGTCAAAATGATCGGTTGATAGAGATAGGTTTATATCAATTTTTGGTATATCTAGTGTTAATAAATTTTACAGAATCATATTTGAAAATTTATAAATTTTTTGTAATTAATTTAAGGTTATTTTTAGAATGATACAATGGTTTAAACTTTGCAGGATTCTAGAATTATGTAAAGATTTTTTTTTATTTATAGTCTGTTGCTTAATTAATATTTCTGTACAAATATATACAAATTGAAAAACTAATTTTTTATATGCAGAAAATAATTCCTTTTGAAAGTAATTTAAATTTGTTCTTTTTTTTAAAAAAAATACTCAATAGTCACTAGTAACAATGTTTTTTTTTTGCAATTATGAAGTATTTTCTTTTTAAATTCATGGAATAAAAATGTATTGACAAACTGTAATATTCTTTAATTTACATAAAATTTAAGTATTATTATTTTATTCGTTCCTATTTACAGTACTTTATAACAAATTTAGAATGAAAACATCATAAAAAGTAAAATAATTATGAACGAATATTTTAGAAAATACAATTTTCGAAACGTATACATTTACATAGAAATTGTATGTTGTATAATAGCTTGTCAACGATCGAAAATACGTCGTCACGAAAATAAGAAATAAAATAATATATTTCCAAAGTTGGGCATACAGTGAAAATGTATCACCCCAGTTCTTCAATTGTGCGTATTGATATGCGTAAGCGAATTCGACGGTGTGGCGTAACTTTTATTCAGAGTTCGACGTTATCTTTGACCGGAAGTTCGACAGGCGGACGATAGACGCTTCTATGTTAGTTCAGGGGTGGTTCTCAGCGAGTTTTGCAAAGCGGCAACGGCGTACAGTTCGACGTTTGCATATGTATGCGTTTCTTGTCGCCAGTGTGACAGTTGTTTTGGTTGCTGTCACACGGCCCATGTGCTTGCCGGACGTATCTTTTTAAGGCAACACTGTTATGGTATATCCATCGACACTACGGCGTCTTTTATTGAGGACAATATGACGCCAGGAGCGGGCCACTCTTCTATATCGGAGTCGTTTATGATGGAAATATATTCAGCGTGCCTTTCTTATACATGACCACTAACACGTCACTTTATGAGTTTGCGGGACACAACTGCCGCGTGAATTTTCACTCGCTCGACTATTCCTCAGTGTTTTGTCTCTACTTGTTGTATGCTGATGTTTGTAATAAATTAAAATCAGTGTTATGTTGAAATTTCATGAATAATGGAATTCAGTCGACAGTAGAACTGTAAAATAGTGACGAAATTCACGAATGTATAGAGGATGGACGGTGCACACATATTTCGTTTTATATTGTCGTCAATTGCTTTTGTAAAATTTCTAGAAAATCATAAAACATCACATACATTTATACACATTTACATAAATTTATACAATATGTATATTTATAAAGTATGTGATATGTTATTGAAGAGATATTTGTATAGAATATCATAAAATATATTTATGGCGAAAATACACAATTATATATATATATATATATATATATATATATATATATATATATATATATATATTAATAATATAAAATAGAATTTTAAACCTATTATTATTTAAGTTTAATATCATTTAGAAACAGTTCAAAAATTCGAACCGTCATCTTATTTCATCTTCATTTCATATAGAATTATTTTTTAAAAAAATGAAGTAAAAATTGAAATTGAACTAAAGAGATATTTAGAAGAAAATTCATTGATTTATACATATAAGAACATTATTACTACTTGAATACAAAAAGATAGTCAGAAGTCTATAAAATTTATACAAAAACTCAGCTAGAATTATTCTCTATTCTTTTAGCAATATTTTTTTCTGACTACCATTCATAGAAGTTGTTATATCTATTCTTTAGGAATATTATTTAAATAGAGACAATTATATACTTCATATATTCTTTTATATAAAAATACCATTTTTTAAAATATCATTGTGTTAATGTGAAATGTGGCAAATAAGGGAATTATTATAATATATATATATATATATATATATATATATATATAAATTAAAAATGCACTAAAAAGATTTGATTACAAACTAGTATTAAAAATGAAAAAAATAGGAAATCTCTTTTATTTGTGTGAGATATTTTAATTTATACTGATGTAAAAAATGTTAATCAAAAAAATTTCATAAATTTAATCAAAGTCACAAAGTGGAAAATGTTGCTATAAAATAATATTGAATTATTAAATAAAAAGTTATTCATATTATATATATATATATATATATATATATATATATATATATATATAAATAAATAGAGAGACAGAGAGAGAGAAAGATTAAAAATGTATAAAGTTTATTTAAAAGAAAACAGAATATTTCTTTCATTATGTATATATCTTTTATGGTACATTTTGCTACTAATAGTTTTATTTCAAAAATAATACACATCACTAATGTCAGCAGTAATTAGTGAGTACGACATGACGACCATCTTCAGGGACCATCTTCTCTGACCACTGTTGAATTTTACCCCACGGACTGGTCAGATAGTGAATGGCGTGTCGTGATGCTGCTGTACTGCTGCTATTAAGAGCACATCTCTCACAAAGGCACCTCGTTAGTGTCGCCTGACCGTCACGAGATGGTACTACAATTGAGAAGAGGACGTGCTTGTCTAGTCTTTGGTCACTTGGCCACAGGGGGTTACGATCACGACAGCACATACTATCAATGAAAGATAAACCGACCCTATACATTATTTACGTACGGGAATTATAAAGACGTTTCTTATAGAAAGATCAACGAACAAAATATTACTAACGACGTACAATTTATGAACGTTTTTAATGAATAATACTAGAAATAAAAAAAACTCTACCAATTTATATAGATGCGAAATAATTCTCAAAAAAATTTCTATCGTTTTAGAAATATTTATAAAACTTTCAATACGAATATAATTAAAATAAAATACATTTTACAATATTAACCATATTTACATATCAGAATAATATTCTATATTCGTTAATAGAAAATATTTTCCATATATATATATATATATATATATATATTTGTATAAACATACTATGTTGATAATATACAACCAGAACATAATTTGCAAACAAATTAAATTTTTTATAATACTTCGTTTTTTTTAAAAAAAAAATAATCGAGATATAAATTATTATCAAAACTAATTATTTTTCCATCACAAAAAATTATCATATAGTATGAATGAATATACTTCACCTCTTGTTAAAACTTAAAATATTCTATTCTAAAAATAAATTGTAAGAGTATTTTAGAAATAATATATGAATATAAAATTTTTACAAACTTTTATCGTAAAAAGGTGAATATAAACTAAAACATTTTAAATTTTTTTACTAAATGTTTATTATAGAACGCGTCTGATATAAAAAGTACGTAGATATTTAAAGGGTATATTCGTACTTTTAAGAGGTTTATTATTCGTTTATAGCTATTTTGCATTAAGCTAAAGTAAGGAATTTTTTGTATTAAAAATATTTTTTAGTTAGTATTTAAAGATTTATTAATTAATGAAAATAGTTTATGCATAAATATATATATATATATATATATATATATATATATATATATATATATATATACTTAACACATTTTAATTATTTAAAATAAATATTGGAATATAATAAATAAAGTTTGTTATTTTAAATTTCTCCCCTTTGCTTATATGGAAGTAAGGAAGTAGTAATTACAGTAAATTAATATATTAGTGAATGTAAGATTGCTTCAGACAAGTAAAAAAAGTGTAGAAATTTATGTCGATACCATAAATAAGTATCAAACAGGTATTATATATCTTGTAAAGGAACGACAATAAAAATAAAGTGAATGAAAACTAAAAGAACAAAAGAAAGAACTTCGTTCTGTTACTTTAGGATTTGTTGCTGTGCCGTAAAGCCTTAACTACAGCATGAATTTTATACCTATTTTAACTTGAAACGTTTAGTAGTCGCTAAAACAAGTAAAATCGAATCAAACTTACGGACCGAAATGAAAAGAAAGACATAAGGGCAGTGAATCGTGTAACGACCGCGGGTAGTAGGTATACATAGCGCGCCGACAGGCAAATAGGGGTTGGTGGATGGAATAGCGTGTGTCTCTTACACTTCGCGCTGATCAAATTGACGAAATTACTTCGAGTCCATTAAACATGGCGTCACTCACAAAACCGGTTCCAAGAAGAATGAGTAGACGAAAAAAACTTTATGGAGATTCAATGTTGATGCAGATGGAATACATTGTCTTATATGTGGAACCTGATAAGTTTCTTCCGATTTGTTTATTCTATAAGAATACACATATATAGTGATATGTGTGTATATAATTTATACAATAACTTTAACGATCAGTGTATAATAGGTAATAAAATTTCACTTTTACAAATTAAAAAATATATCTAAAGAAATTAACAATATGTATTAAAACGTTAATTTCGTTTTTTTTAACACACACACAAACATATTATATATATAAAATGAAACAAAAATCAAAAAAATAAATTATATTATTAAGAAGATATAAATTTGAAATTTTACACTAATTACTCATTTTTAATATAATTCAATTTAAAATATAATATAAAACCTAAATTGATTATCAATTTTTTACTGTCTTTTCTATATATATTTTTTTAAAAAAATCAAAAATAGTAAATTTATATTTTAATGTATATCATAATAATTTTATTTCATATTTATATTCATTTCACAATACTTGTATGAGTAAATATAAAGTTAAAAAAATATTTTGAAATATATTTGTATCAGTAATAAGAAAAAAATATATATTTTTGTGTTGAATGTACATGAATATTTTTTATACTTAATATATGTTATTTATCCTTGAATTAGAGATAAAAAAAAATTGTATTTAATTAGAAAAAATAAAGTATGAAATACGTACTAAACTTTTGTATTAATATCGAATAAATTCAGATTATTACAATTTGTATAGTCATAAAAATATTTAAAGAAATTTCATTGTATGGAAAATATTGATAAAAGATGAAATGTACGAAAATAAAAATTTTCAGCAAAATAAAATAGTTTTAGAAATTATTTAGTTAATTATTTGTATAATACTTTTTTTTAGTTATTTATAAAAAATATTTTATTAAAAAAAAAGAATATTCATTAGAACAAGGATGAAGATTTTCTTTAATATTAGAGTAAATACAGTATTTGAAATGTTTTCAAACAGTATAAATATATGAAAATGAATTAAATTAGAACTGTTTATTATCGTTTTGAATAGCGTAGCAGAGTAATATATTTGAACAACATTTATGTTCTATGTAAATTTTAATGTTACATATATGAGTGATGTTAACATGAGCGAATGTTATTTAGAACAAACCTCCAACTAGTGAAAATTGTTTTTAAGAAAAATAGCGAATTCAGCGGGCTAACCCGCATCACGGATATATCATGGCCAGACAAACATGCCAACGGGTAAAATTTCAAACTATACAACGCAACGTATGTATAATATTTTAGTCATTAATGGCTTTATTATCGCGTTCATTCGTGTCGAAGTAATTCAACCCGTTGCTGATGTTACTGTTTACCCCGCAAGTGTTCTGGCTACCTATTTACTATAGAAGGGAGGTAGCAGAGCTATCACTATCCAATGGTGCCGCGCGACCACCTACAACTAACGATAGGTAGCTCTAGTAAAACCCGCAGGGCATTCGTCTTCCATCATCCTTAGCACGGCATACATTACAAAGCATAGCAGACTAATAAGAAGACAGAAAGCGGCGGCAGTCTGAGATATGGGCTATGTACAACAGTGGAGCCTAAATTAGCCATCTTTAGAGCCCTATAAATACTCCCTCTGCCGCGTCCTATCTGTGCAGACATTGGACTAAGCGCTATTCACCGGATGGACGTATAATGCTACACTTTGATGTGTTTACCATGAAGGCTTTCAGCTTGATTATTATAAGTAAAACTGCTCACAACGTGAACGGGTATATAAAAATATATCTTTGTTGAAGATGTGTGTATGCGTCTGCCGCAGCAGCAGCTCATCAAATAGACACGCCGACGCACGAGGAATCGGATGGAGTGAGCCGGGGGTGGTATGAGTTATGCTCAAGGTCCTGATACCACAGTGTTGTAGTATCTAATTTCATGTGATTATCTCGCGTAATTAATAGCTGTATAATAACTGAAAAATTGAAGTTACATTATAATAGACATTAAGACGATGAACATACATACATGTCTTTATTCAAAACACGTTGCTTTATCAGATACAGACGCACATTTACGTCGAAAATGTTACGATGTTCATTCATCATTTATTTAAGACATCACTTTCTTATCTCGTTTCGTAAAATATATCTATTTTTAATTTACATCTTAAATTTCATAACGAACGCATTTTTATCGATCAGATTTTTAAACTAAAATACAATATTTTCAAGTAATTACGTTTAATATGCATATCAAACACATATATAAAGTAATAATGCAAAATATTATAAAATAAACCAAAACTACAATAAATTATAAAAAAAATAATTATATTGCATATTAGATATAAGACAAAATAAAAATCATTGATCAATTAAAAAATTGTGATAAAATAGAATCAGTATAACATCATATATATGATACTTCAGGATATCTGATGGAAATATTTGTTATAATAACATTTGTTATATTAACCACAAGCAAAATATTTCAAATTAATAAATAAATTGACTAAAAATAAAAATACACGCATAAAAATGTATAGTTGATTAACATTTTTAATATTATATGTATGTATATAAAAGTGCTATAATTATACATATTAATATAATGAATGTAGTGAGTATGTAATTTTTATTTTTTTGTATAATAATTGAATAAAAAAATATTTTACTATTATATAGAGTCATTCAAATGTAACGCCTAGATTAGTATTTTATTAAAAAGAAATAAAAGAAACTATACACATGTTTCTCTTTAATAAAACACAAATCTAGATGTCATAATTGGATGATCTTTTATTTTCTTTAGAACTATAGTGAAGTCGCTTTCATACAAATGAATTGTCACTTCAATATCACAAGATACTGAAAATACATTTAATAATTATTTATTGTCCATTTTCTTTTTTTATAAGCTGATGTACATATCGATGGAAATTCTATCATTATCAGATATTGATGGAATTGTCATTAAAATTCATATCAGCTTATAAATAAAGTAAACAATAAATACAAATCGAATACTTCAATATTTTGTGGTGTTGGGTTAATAGTTCATTTTTACAAACGAAATATCTTCTTGAAACCTATTTAATTTTTATAAAAATCTATATAGAATATTAAATAAATTTAAAAACGATTTAAATTCTGTGAACTGTATTGAAAGTTAAGAAATTACATAGTAATTTTTAATTCAAATAGTGAAAATTTCTCTCATGAATATTTTTGTTTTAGTAAAGACTATTATAACAGTATTATTACTTAATATTTAATCAACTTCAAAATATATACTAAAACAGAAGTGAATATATAAATTTGCATTTTATGTAAAATATTATTTGGTTTGTATTTATATTGAATTAATATTTTATAAAATTATTCTATAATCATTATTTAATGTTCTCTCTCTCTCTCTCTCTCTATATATATATATATATATGTGTGTATGTATGTGTGTGAGAGAGAGGGAGGAAGAGAAAGAAAGAGAGAATAGATAGATTATAGATAAAAAAGAATACTTATGTCTATAAAAAAAATTAGAAATACTTCAAATACTTAAACCATAATTAAGATGAATATAACAGAAATCAATTTAAGAGAAAGGAACAGTTTGGAATTGAAAAAAATATTCTAATAAAACTAAGAGAAAATAATGTAAAATTTTCTGCAATTCAAATCGACATGAATTTTAATTAATTATTATAAATTTTATACATAGATTTTTTTAAAAAACAAAGGTTAAATTTAGAATTTTTTCTAATAACCAAAAATGTCCATAATTGTATATTTTCTTTGATAAAAATACATTTCTAATCTTTTTCTTTAAATTCGAGATGAACCACTTGTACGACATTCACGATGTGGTAAAAAACGAATCAACTCCATTTGATACAAACATACCATATTCCATCTTAGTATTCATACACTACATAAGTCTATAGTTCGTTTTAATTCAGAATTTGTATTGTGGCTTGTATCGCGTAATGTCGGACCATTGCAAAAGATGTTGGCGTTATGTACACATGAGTATATACAGTAAGCAGAAGCAATACCAGTTAGATGCTATCCCTGCAGCCGCGTGTACAACATATAAACAGGGGATGCTGTGTGGATTCGCCGCCACTGAGATTTATAGCATTGTAATGGGGCCAACTGCTTCACAAGTCGCCAGAGTATCACCATTTTGTCGCCTCGAAAGGACTTTCTTGTTGCGGAATAAAATAAATTGGGTTTTACTAAGGATTCGTCTCAACTCATTGCTGTTAGTGACACACTGTTTGTTTGGGTTAAGAATTGCGTATATGGTTTTACGTTGAAGATGAGAGTTCTTTATTTGAGTGTATTATCAACTTTTATATATATATATATATATATATATATATATATATATATATATAATATTTGATGAATTATCACTGAACGAGAGAACTATAAATTTCGTACTTTGATAAACGGAAGTACGTTATAGAAAATATGGTTTGAAAATTTTTATTGTTTTCCAGTTCAAGTAATTAATAACTTAATTTATTAATAAAGTATGAATATATAAGAATTTTTTTTAATTAATTCAGAATATACTTTTGAACATGATTAATATACACATATGTTAAATTAAAACAATATTATAAGAAATAATTCTAATATAATTGAAAATATAATTTTCATTCGTCTTATTACTTCAATTATAAATTTTTTGTTACTATTAAAAACAAATTTATTTTAATTCTCTTTTATGAATATTTATATAAAATAAATAATAAAAAAGAAGTGAAAAATAATTACTAAACTTTCATAAAAATGTCAAATTTTAGATAATGATTTCTTTTTAAAAATTAAGAAGGCAATATAACAAATTATGTCTGTGTATTAAATTAAATTCATGGAATTTGTAATTGCTGATAAGTCTTGAAATTAATCTCTTTTGACTTCAGAGTTAATTATTTGTCATTGAAAAATATTTTAATATAATAATTTATAGTAAAAAAAACATTGGTCAAAAATGAATATATTACTTTTTAAAATTTGTATTTAAAACTTTTATTTATATTTTATATTGCACATGAAAAAGGTCTTACTTTTCAATAATATTAATTAATTCATTATAGGTACAATTATTTTATTAATGAATTTGAAAACTGGGTTATAGATTAGAGAATAAAAATAAAAAAGTACATGAATTCACATTTAAAATGTAAATTAATCAAAAAGCATAGAATTCATATATTAATTTGATTTTTAATTTTATGCATAAATTATATCCCCAATTAATATATATATATATATATATATATATATATATATATATGCACATAGGAATATGCGTGAAAATAAGTATATGCATATGTTGGTGTATGAGTGTTTAAGTAAAAATTCTCTGTGGTTATAAATTATATCCAGTACTAAGAATGCAAATGTATATACTTCAAAAAAGTTGCAGTATTACTTGAGGCAAATTTCTTATTTGCTTTCTATATACAAAGGAAGTACAAAGAACTAAGAAGTTTATCATATAAAGTGTTCTTGTGGCAAATATATGCAAGACATTTTAGTACCTACTTTGTATGATACTTACTTTCTGAGTAAAAGAGTGGAATTAAAATTCAAATAACCTCAGAAGCATTTAATATTCTCTTTAAGAAATCATCTCGTGTTCAAAGAGTGTTACGTTTTTTTTTAAAAAAAAATAAATAATAAAAGATTGGTATTTGTGTATAGTCATGAGAATCTTTAATTATTTTCATAAAAATATTATTAGAAAATAAGGAAATGAAAAGAATGAACAGTTTGAGTAAATATTATAATATGAATACTTTAAATGCTATTTTATAAGTAATTGAATAAAATCTAAATAAAACTAGATCTTTTCCGTATGACACAATATTTTTTTTCATTCAGGTTTAAATTAGCATATAGAATTGAGAAAATTTACAAAGTTTTTTCAACATATTTACTTCTTATTCTCCAAGGAAATTTCAAGGATGTTACAGAAAAATAACTGTTATAGAAAATCGAATTTTGAAAAGTAAATAATAAATTGAAAAATTATACAGATTTCCAATAAGTGTATGTATATAAAAGTTTTTTTGGACAAATTTTTATAATTATTTTATATAGTTTATAAATTTATTTAACAGTGACAATCGAAAAATTTTTTCCATATAAATTGTTTGGAACAGGTCATCAATCAGAAGTGTTGACCCCTTAATAGAGACTCTCCAGCGTAACCACAATAACCACATCTAGTTAAAAAGCAATTTAGTTGTAATTGATATTGACTTTGCAGAAATCATTTTTAATAATGTTTTATTTTATCGGGCGAAATGATTGACTATTATTGATTTTTTAATAATTACCACGAAGATGTTTTTGAAAAAGTTTTTTTTCTAAAAAAACACTATTTTTATTTTGAAATAATTATGAACAAATCCGATAATTTTGATAAACAAGTATGATTTATTAATTAAAAAAATATTTAATTAGTGAATAGAAATATAATAATTAAAAATTAATATTATAAAATACAAATATATTGAGACAAAAAATACTAAATAATCGATATAAACTTATATCTATCGTTAAGACATACAAAAATATTTAATTGATTCTAATTTAATGGATTATTGATAAAATAAAAAAAATTAACGCAATAAAATAATAGAAATAAATATATTTAATAATTTTTATTATTCAAATAGAATTAATTGAAAATTGTAAAGGAGATAATTTTAGTTGTATATTTATATTTTATTTGATTCTATAAGTGTTTGAATGAAAAAAATATTTAAAAATGTTTTATTAAAATTTTCAGTTACACATATATTTATTATATAGGCATAATTTTATTTTGGTTTTATTGCTTTTTTAAAAAAGATTCTTTAGAGAATGTCTATATCAATTCATACACATTTATATATATATATATATATATATATATATATATATATATATATTTATATTTGTGGGTGTATATGTGTGTGTGTGTATGGAATGAAACGATATTTTATTTAGTCGGTAGTAATTCAAAACGAAATAGGCGACATTGTGAGTGGTAAATGACGTCACAGAGTAACAAGATGAAGCCAGTCGTGTGTGACGTCACGGACCGAAGGTTGTGACGGGGCGATGGTTCTTGCAGCACAGTTCGACGCCACCCACTTACCAACGACCATCCATCCATCCAACCAACGAACCAACCGACGAGCCTCAACCCCCGAGCTTTCAACGAACTGAACCCTGTCAGTCAGAGTAAGCATCGTACCGTTTCCGTGACCTAAGACTGACTACCAACAATAGTTGCAAAACAATGCGTGGTTTCTCTGCTATACAGACCGACACAGTCACGAGAGCCCTCAGCTCGTTCGCAACAACCATTATTTTATGTTCAAATGTAATGGATAAGTTATTAATACATTTAACCCTTTTTGTAGAAACATTTACATAGAAATATATATGTCAGACAATTTTTCTGTTGTTGTTATTATATATACTACATATACATATACACTCATAAACACACGCATCTGTATTTATATATAACATAAATTATTATTATATACATTAGTAGTAATTAATGTTTAAAGATTAAGTGTATATAAATAATTTAACTATTAATTTTGTTCTATCAATATTTTAATTTAAAAAATATAATATGTATTTTATATCGTTTCATAAAAGAAAATAAATATGAAATTAAATTTAAGTAGAAATATATATTCTAATTATATTTTTTTGAAAAAATATTAATTTATATTACTACAAAATTATGATAAAAAAAATCTCCAAATGATTAAATCATCGTATTTTTCAACAATTATCATAAATAATTAAAGTTTTGTTTGAATTTATGACATATTTTCAAATAAAAAATTAGGGCCTTAAAATTAATTGACAAATTTATTAATCGTTATATAAAAAATAAAAAATTCTATACAATTATTGAAATTATTTCTCTTGTTATATTTTCACTATTATTTACTTTTTTAGTTATTGAAAAAAAATTATTGAAGTTGAGTTTATTTTATAGAATAATTAATGTTATTGTTAATTTATTATAAAATAATGAGTATTATTAATTTAGTTTTTATCAAAATGATTTTTTTTAGAATTCAAAAACAATATTAAAAGAACCTTAGTAAAATATATCTATTAGAAATAGTGATTTTGATTTTTTATTGGAAATAATTAATATTGAACTGATATTAAGAAATTTAGTACATAAAATGATCTTTTCAAAAATGTATAATCATATTTAAGTTTTTTTTATGATTTTATAAGAAATATTTGAATAAAAAAAATGATGATATAATTCTAAATTAGTGTAATTATTCTAAAATCCAAGTGAGTAAAAATCTCTCAATTAAAAAGAGTAAAAACGGTTGATGAATCTCAGATAGTGAACAACACCAACACATCGTTTATTGGAAAGAACAGGCACTTCGGTTATGGTATAATCTCGTCTGATGAACCTCTATTGAATAGCGCGCGCTACCACATAGTCAACGGGGTCACTTGGGATCGCGGCCTTACTGCCCGAGGCAACGCGGCGTGCAGCTAGCAGGCAAAGGTGCCAATGTTACGGTTTGTCTGCTAACGAAGCAGAGAGAATGAGGCGACGGCGGCAAAGGCCAGTGTCGGGAGCAAAAGGTTGCCATTAGAGAGCTACTGTTTGTGCTGAGCGCTAATAGCCAATTCATGGTACGTGTGGGTGTAGTAGTGGTGCTCATGTCATATGAAATGAGGAGGAGATCGGGTAACGGCTGGTAGATTCACGTTTGACTGGACATCATAAACGGGATTATTTTTGTTTATCCATTTAGTCTAGGACACGAAAATTACGGATAATGTATATGAATGATGGGTTTGTAATAAAAAGTTTTGTATGTAATGAACATCGAAATAGTTGAAAATATTTTCAAAACATTTTTTTTTTATTTTTATAAAATAAATTGAATTAGTTTATTTAGTTATGTTATGCGAACCAGTTTTTCATAAAAATAAACATTACATGTGAATTTAATTCTATATTTATATTAATTTTAAGCAAATAAAATATAGAACTGTTTTATTTTCAATACATTTTTATTACTATTTTTTAAAAAAAATCTGATAAATAAAAAATATCAATTCCAATAAAAATTAATAATTAATATCTGTGTTAATAAAAATACATCTATTACCACGAATTATATTTTCAAGAATAATAACATGAGAAAATAATTAAATTAACTCTAATTTTTAGGAAAATATATTTAAATATCTAGAATTATTTAATAAAAATTATTAAAAAATAATATACATATATGATACACATTTAATTTTCCAGCAGAAAAAAATTAAAAAAGTATATGTAAATATGGCGCCATGTAGAGAATCATAAAAGAAATTATATTCCACTTTAAAATGTGATAAATTATCTTTATACTACGTTGCACTTAAAACGTGTTGCATTAAAAATTACTTCAGTTTTATGAAGTGTGTTTTTTATTCTAGTACACTATATAAATATGTAATATTATATAAAATGTATATTTTTTAAAAAAGATGAATAAAAAAAATATATCAAAAATATAAACAAGATTTTAAAAATAATATGATTATTTAAATATATTTCATTTTTATAACAAAAATATATTAGAAATAAACAGAAAATTTATAGAATTAAAAGAAGGACAATGCATAATTATTGAATATCTTTATACCATTTTATTGGAGTGAAGTATCATTTATTTTATTAAAAATAATTAATTATAATTTAAATAAAAAGTTAGTTATAATGAAACTGTTTTTTCAAAATCAAAATAAGTATGAAAATTCTTATATTTTCCTTATTTCATCTGAATATAGAAATATTAGTAAGAACTTCAGAAGAATTTTTTAAAAAAAGCAAATGGAATTTTTTATGTATTTTTCATATTTTTTGATATATTTTTTATAAATTACTGATTAATTCTCTCGTATATTATTTTTTTAAAAAAAAGAGAGTTTAGTATTATTTGTAATAGTATATTTTTGGGAAAACTTCGTATTACTTTGCATGTCAAGGAATTAAAATAACTTCTTACGGAATGCATTGAAAGTTCTTCGAAAATGCAAGCTGCATTGTCACTAGTACGAAACACAACCATATCGAAATATTGACAGCAATTAACCTGCGTTAAATTTACGAAGTTCGCTGGTTTCATATATCTCATATCTTGCGTTTGCTTTTATACAGCTCTTGCTCCCGTAGCATCAGATTGGGCTCATTAACGTCGCGTAAGCATCAAAAGCCGTTCGTTGTGCAGGAGCCTAGCTGAAGAGGAGGTTGTGGCGGTTCACATCCAATGTAGAATGATGTGTATAGAGCGGAAACAATGGAATTAATCATGTACGAATACGCGGTGATTATAAATGATTGTACGCACGAACAGAAGACTTTAGGTCGATCGCTGTTGTCGACATTATATTCGACTTTATGTTGAGACGGTAGTAGAATAATGTAATTTGGTTATGAAAAATGTGTATATTGTGTAATAAGTGGAAAATTAGAAAATTTTATTATCGTTGCAAATATTTCCTCTTCTATACAAGTTTATTATGCTAATTAACAAGCATATATATATATATATATATATATATATATATATATATATATATATATATATATAAAATTTCAAATAAAATATTTTAAAAGTAATCAGTTTTTAATTTTTCTTGAATATTTTTTTAATTAATTATTTTTTAATAAAATTATCTAATGATAATAAAAATATGTTACCATCATATTTAATATTCACTATGTATATATTGTACAATAAAATTTATTATTCTTGATTAATTTCATTTGTTGTTTATTAATAAATTATTTTATGAGTTATATACTTTTAAATAAAAATATTAATTATTAAACAATTTTCCTAACCTATGACGTATATGCCATCGATATAGCGATGGTCACTCAAGTTCGATTTGTCTTTTATTGACGTAGTCACGTATTTAAACAATATATTTAACTATCTACAGAGAAGAATTTTGTGATAGAAAGTACGATACATGTGAGTTTAGATGTGATTGAATTCTTGAACGAAACAAATCATGTCGGAATATCGTCTTTAAAATCACTATTCAGCGTACTTTTATCATACAACTCGCAACAGCAGTAGCACATGTCGGTAAACAGAGATCTGATGACCGATTCTGTGTAGCCATTTGGTCGAACGGGACAGCAGCCTCCCTCATCTCAGAGGACCTTTAAATATTTGATCGCGAGTTAGCGACCTTTCAACCCTCTTTCTATAGACAGTAGACATCGATCCCCTGTCCCTTCGCTCGTTTCTGTTGTCTCAATGCTTGTATACAGCGCAGTTATCATTCTGTCTCAGAGTCCCAGTCCCTTGACTGGTTTTCCTTTTCTCCCCTAATCCAATCAGTTGGCAGATTTTTGACGTTCCTTTAGGTATAAAGCAGGAAATAAGATCATATAAAGCAAAATAAGAATGGTGTTTTTAAAAGTAATTATAGTATTAGATTACAAGTGGGGGAACAGACCTATATTTCTGATTGTTTTCGGTTTAAAATCGTCCCCTTGCTGTAGAGATAACTGTTATTGATTTTTTAAATGCACAAAAAATATAAATTATATAGTTTAAAAATGACGTTAAAATCGATTTTAAAATTTTAAATAACATATTTTTTCAAACATAATAAAGAAAAATAATGTATAAGTAATAATGTATTTTATTACTATTTTTAATCGTAAAGGTATAAAATATAAAATATAGTATTATAATGTTTAGTTATAAATTTATAATTGTATTTTATATCATAAAACGAAATAATTTAATAATAAAATGAAATAAACTAAAAGATATTGAAATTTAGTCAGAATAAATTTAAATTTAATAATAAAAATAATCTAAAATAAATTCATTCGACTTATATATGTTTAGAATTATTATTAAAATAAAAAATAAATAATTTGACTCATTAATAGTAAATTTTAATGTAAATTCAATAAACTTTAATTTGAAACAAAATTAGTGTTGCGAATTAAATAAAAATTGTTTGTTAATAATAAATATTTCTAATGAACAGTAATGTAATACTGTCATATTAAATGTAAGTTATATTTAGTAAATTTAAAAAAAAAATTAACTTGTGATAAAAGAAAAATAATAATTGAAAAAACATAGAAATTACAAAAAATGTTAATAAAATGTATTGTAGAATTTTTAAATTAATTTTATTTATAATTACCGATTAAAAAGAAATTTAATGTATGTAGAAAAATACTTTATAAAGATATTTTAAAAATATTTTATTTTTCCATAAATTAAAAATATATTTGAAATAATGGATGTAATTATATTTCATGTATCTACCATAAAGTGAATTTTAATGTTTTTCGTTTTCTATTTTGACCTTAAAAGTAATATATCATGTTCGCTAAATATGACTGTGTCATTTCTATGAGGGTTAATCCAATTTAAGACACGAAAAGTATTTTTTCCGTGAAAAGCGCACTCCGCTAAGAATTATTATATTTTTATTTTAATTTTTTCCTCCGACTTCCTACGTTTCTTTCCCGGCCACTTTTTACAAGAGTTCCGAATAACATTTATAGCGACGACATAACTGGCAGAGCGAGTTATTATTGATGTTCACAACGGCAACGTCGAAACGATAGAAGAAGCACAAGCGATGGCAGACACCATTCGCCCGCACCATCTGAGAAAGCTTGCATCGGCCGGCATGGAGTAGACTTGAAGAACTTTGGTACACAAATCACGTTCCCCCTTTTGCAAATCTGATCGTTCGTTCTGTGGAGTTTTGTAGTTAGGCAGGCAGTTACCTATGCTAGCTGCTCTATGATTTTCATTTAAAAGGAATCGGGTATGAGAGACGGCAAGTCGACGCCAACACTAAGGCGCCGCCCGTCAGGTACGAAAAGTGTTGGTGTAGGTAGGTAGGGATGTCCGCCTCGACGTCGCCGAGTCCGTTGTCTATTGAAAGAGTCTGAACGTGGAGGTAAAGACCATTATATGAATCGCGTACGGGTCCAACACTTGAAAGACTCAAGCGACCGTTCTCGTTCCATAGAAATTCAACAGCAATTATTGTCGAGCTGACTGAGCCATCCGTACGATTATCTACTAACCGAGGTAACCGGCCTCGAATGCAACGCACAGTTTGCTAGAGCATCACAAGGCAGAGTTTCTGCAATGCCGACAACACCTTTAGTGAGAACTTTCACAAAACACAAGCACATCTTGCTCGCGCGCACAAACTTGGAAACACGCCCCCCTTGTACGTCACCCGACCCCTCGACCGGCACCCCAGCTCCGGAAACGTGTCGCGACAATCTGCGGGCACGTACATCAGTCTGCCGCCACCTCTTCTAATTTCATCACAGTAATTACCATTCATTATAATAAATACCTACCTAATACCAATACGCGTCGAAGCACGTAGTGACTTCTTGAGCACGAAGATATGAGTTGTGTGTTGTGCGATTCGAAAGCGCAGGAAGTTACGCTGCTGAATGACTGACAAGTCCACACTGTATGCACATTTACGATTTGCGTCATGTTCTACATTTAGATATATTGAGAAATTATATCTCGTAACTACGAATGGAATAACAATAGAGAAAATTCAAAGCAGTAAAAATAATATACCAGTTACACAACTCTCGTAAGAACGATTTTTTAATTTTACTCTATCACACGATAAATAAATTTATGTATTTAATTAAAATTATGCATCCTATACAATCAAATGTATTTACAATTACATACATACACCCATACACACGTATATAAATATATATGAAACCATCAAAATTTTAGTAATATTTATGCATCATAAAAAATACTGATGATTATTTTTTATTCTGCATAAATAAAAATTATCAAATTTTATATAATTAAAATTGATATTTAGTGCAAAAAAATCTAGTACAAATTTGAATAAAAGAAATGTTATTTAAATTTTTCTATTTTCTGTAAAATATTAAACTTGAAAAACGTCTATGAAAAATAATTCTATTTATATATATATTTAATGTAATTGATTAATTTAAAGGCTAAATTATATATATATATATATATATATATATATATATATATATATATACATATACACACACATAAAGTACTTTTCAAATACTTTAATTGAAACATTAAGTATTATATATTTAAATTTGTTACATGTTAAGTATTATTTACAGTTTTGTTTTAAAATAAATTATAGAACTTTAACTTGAAACCCATTGTGGTTTCGTGTGCTGTTTTGTACGGTGTGAAACGTAATGGCGCGACGGAGGAAGGGTTTGATGTAAAGTTTTGAACGTCTTAATATTCACCTGTGTATGCATGTAAACGACAAGAAGCACAATGAATGCAGCGTTGTCGAAACGTACTACGCGGTCTTCATCTTCCCTATTACGAGATGCAAATCAACCCCTAATTTTAATTTTACGTGTATTAAAATCCAGCGCAGCTGACGTATTCGCCCGTGGGGCAGGTTTCTTCTACTGAGTATAGAAGTAAGGAACAGGCGCCACCACATCCCCATCGGCTGGATTAGGCATCAGTGTATAAGGAATAAATGAACGAAACGAATGCAGAATAGCAGAAACGACGGCGAATGCATGAATTATAGCCAATATATAAGACATTCGAAAACAAACTTCTCGCTAGAAGAAATATATATTTTAAAAATACATTTCAATTTTAAATCCCCCTCGTCTATCCTCAAATGTGACACGATGGTGTAGTGTTCAGGTGGAGGACACAAGGGATGGGTTCAGGTTTGGCGTCAGCAAGAGAAACATGTTGTGTGCAAAAGTTACGCTTTACGGATTATTAATTTATATGATTTCACATTCCATCGAATATATTATAAACGACAAAAATTTCGAGTGCATTGAAATGTAATAAAATAACGAAATCGATCATTATTATAGGCAATATAAAACTTATATACACACACACACACACACACACACACGCACACACACACACACATATATATATATATATATATATATATATATATACACAATATTTATTTTCATAGAAAATAATCACTTTTAAAATTCTTAACTTTAAGTAAATTATTCCAGTCGGTGAAATTGTAAAAAACAGGAAAATAACTGAAATGTAGCTCAAAAAATAATACAAAATCTTGATACAAACTAAATATTATATATATATATATATATATATATATATATATATATGTGTGTGTGTGTGTGTGTGTGTGTGTATGTGTGTGTATGTATGTATGTATGAAATTATAATGTAAAATTTATGATGAATTTTGTAAACTGTGACTGACTTATAAATACATTTTTTTATAAAATATTCTTTTTGCGTATTTCAAAATTAAATTTCCATGTTCCAATTAAAGAATATTTCATTCTTTTACAAAAAGTTATATAATTTTTAATTTTTTAATAATGTTATTTGCAATAGCTTCAGTTTTCATTTTACAAGTAAACAATATTTAAAAAATTAGTATATTAGTAAAATTTCATTACAATATATAATAGTCTAAAAATATATTCGTTTCTAAAAAATATAAAATTTAATTGAAAACATTATTTAATATTTTAGTAAAATACAGCATTTACATTTTATCAAGTACCTAATTTACTACTTCTCCACTTGAAAATATACAATTAAAGAATTACTTGAATACTATTCTAAGTTTATCGAATTAAGTTTTCTTCGTATGAATTGTAAGGACTCTAAGAAAATAAATTAATTAATATAAAATCAATTAAGAAGTACATATTTATTACTGTAACTTGTATTTTAATTAATTAAAACAATTTACAACTTAAGTTCAAAAAGCATACTTTGAAAATAAATATATCTTGTTAAAGTGACATAAAAGAAACTTTTCACCCATTTACAAAAAGAAAAATGAAAATAAGTCCACACGATAAATGAATGATATTCAAAAACACGAATATGTATATAATGGAGCATACATATAAATATAATAAATGGAAAGGAATCAGCGTGGAAATCATTTACGTGTATAATCTCAAAAGCATATGTATCAACAAAATTGCTAAGAGGGACAAATATAAATTTAAATACGTCAAAGGGGATTGAATGCAACTAATGTTGTCCAGAGTCTTTTCATGCCTTTTCAACGTTACTACGTGTGTCGTACGAATATTTCATGCTCCAAGCATTTTGATAGACGTATAAACAGTTATATGTCTATCAAAATATAAATAGTAATGAATTGAATATCATAAAGTACTCTACACATTATATATATATATATATATATATATATATATATATATATATATATATTCACATTTGATATAAATTCGAATAATTTGCAAATTTACCTTTTATCAATAAATTTTTAAAACAATTTTCGTGTTTTTATTCTAATTATTTTTCAATTACTTGCAATTTGATTGATGGTATATCAGATATATGTATATCGGTTTAATATTTTTGAGATTATTTGATCAATTTTAAATCTATAAACATTAGAAACATTTACACTTATATTTCTGATTAGATTAAAAAATAAATTAAAAATAATTAACATTATATTTAAATAAAGTAGATATTTTTAGATTGATTTATTCTTAGAAATTTACAAAATCTTCTTTTTTTTAAAAAAATATAATTATTTTTTATTTAATGAAAATTAATTCTTAGTCGAAAATATATTAAAATAAAATTAAAAATAATTTATTTATTTTTTCAAATAATTAGTAATTATTTATTTACAATTTAAATAAAATGTTTTTCAAACATAGAGATTTATTTGTGTTAAATGAAAAATAATACTATTATTCTACATTTTTTGACTGATATTTGTATTAGACCTATCTAAAATAAAATAATATCTGTATTTTTTTATTTCATCTCTAAATATTAATCCTCAATGGTCGAAAGGTCACACGTAGTTGTCATCATATTTTTACTATAAAAAATGAAGGACAAAATTTGCACATAAATAAATCACTTTTATAAGTAATATCTTTATTTTTTATATATCACGAATATTTTCTCTAAATTAATCCAATATCCTTTTATCTTATAAAATATAAAACATGTATCGACCGTTAAAGGTTAATAAACTTCAAGTTAAAATTATAGGGTCATCCAAATGTGACGTCTAGATTTGTGTTTTATTGAAAAGAAACTATACACATGTTTCCCTATACACTACCCAATACATATATTTCTTTTTAATAAAACGTAAATCTAGGAGTCACATTTGGATGACCCTATATACTATTAAACGAAAAAATAAAATATTGTACAATTATGAAAAATAAAAAAGAAATAATTTTTTTATTACTTTTATCTTTAAACAAATCAAAGTAACTCATTTACTATTAGGCTCATAATATTTTAATTATTTCACATTTTAAATTTAGAATCTGATCTCACTTTTTATACCATATATTATCATTTTTTCAATTATATTCGTCAATTAAATATTACAAAATAAAGAAATTATTTTAATAATATTAGTATAGCTACATATTATTTATAGTCACATTTTTTACCAAGAAAACTAATAAACTGTCTTGGAACTCATCATTATACATTAAAACTAGAACAACCTCTACTATCCGAGATAATTACATATATGATAATAACATGTACATACAATACATACATATATACATATATATATATATATATATATATATATATATATATTAATTATAAATACACGTTAATTAAAATTCCTTCTTCCAAGAAACATATTGTAATATAATTAATTTGTTAATATAACAAACAAAACAAACAGTAATATCAATTTTATATTAATATCTAATCTATTATAAATAATATTATATATATATATATATATATATATATATATATATATGTATGTATGTATGTATATGTACATATATAACCGTTTATTTGTGTATGTTTGTGTGTGCAAATGTTTATCAGAGTCTCCATCAAAATTCATATATCGATCAGACGGTGGCCGTCGTCCTTTATATCTGTGCATATACGCGCGGTGTTTGACGGAGGTTTCGCGGTTTGTTTGAGAGGTTAGTAATCGAGTTGATGATGTGCCATCTAGGGCGACCATTAGCGTACAGTACAGCGGGGACCAATCACCTGAAACCTCCGCGAGGTTATGCTATTAAGGCTTTGCAACCGCCGTGAACGCTTCCGTTCTATGTAATCGTCAATACGTCATGGCTTATACAAAGACATAGTAGTAATTTATTTTAGATGTAATCGAAGACGGTATGTGTTCGTCGAATAGCAAATAATAACAGGATTTGGTTACGAGCTTTATATAAGTGTGTATGTGTGAAACTTTTTCATACAACATTAATTAAGATATATTTAAAAATAACACAAACCTAGAACACTTAATGCCAAATTACTAAAAACATATTGTATTTTGAAATAAGAAAACGGAAAAAATGAATCTAAACAAAATTTTTTACAATTTTCTTGTTTTTGACAGATGAAATCGTCTTATCAAATATTTTTAATCAAATTTTAATACATTCTTATCTTAAAATAAAAATTATGTAAAACCTTTAACATTTTTATTGAATTTTCAAAACAAAAAATATATAATTGTCTAAATTATTCAATTAATAATCGATAATTCAGGTCATATCAAATTAAATGTTAAAATAATCAAGTAATTAAAATAACATACATCTTAAATTTGAAATTTTAAGATCAAATTCTGTTTTTATGATCAATATAACTTAGAAAACACAACGTTTTTAAATTATTGATTATCAAAAATATTTTATACATTGATGTTAAAATTTACATTTTATAATGAATTACTGCATCGTTTAAAACGCAAATCCAACTAAATTACGATCTAAATAAAAAATAGATAACGAAGAACGTTAACATTACTTTAAACTACAGAATGAAAAAAAATGATATAAATGCGTTATTATATTTAAGCCGTTATACCTAAAAGCCATCTTCCTAAAAAGCGGTGTACAAGGCAACATCATGACTATGTTGTTAGTGGTCGTTCCGTGTAAAACATAAAATATGTGCAGGGCGGCCTAAGGCGCCTCTGGCTTCGGCGCCGGGTTTCGCTCGCACGCCGTTAAGGACGGACGCCTCCGTTATGATTTATTAGCGACGTTCGTTAAATACTTACCCAGGCCGCCGCGCGGCCACAATTTCATTCCGTTACCATATTATCTACTTATTCTATAAACACGCCATATGTTTCGACAACGTGTTTGTCTCTCTTATACGCATCGGTTGTGTGTCAGACACGGTACCGTATTCGAATATTGTACGTTAGAACATGATACGGAATATATTTTCACGTAACCGCGACTGACTCTCATCATATTACACGCGGGTTTTCGAGATCGAGTCGAAAAAAGCCGCACAAAATACGTAAACATATATCGTAAGCTGCCTCCGCCTTTGCTTCTGATATCGGTGTACACAAAAACACTGAAAATATGTTCACCGGTACGTGAATCCCGGCGAAGGAATTTAAAAATATGATTATTATAATATAAATCTGAAACTTTTAAGGTACAACACCGATTATTGACTAAATATTTATTTTTGAAATATCTAATATATTTCCAACAAATTTTATTAAACCACTCTAGCGAGTTATTACATTTTTAGCCTTCAGAGTTTTATATATCCATCCATAAACATATTTTTATATTTGTGGTTAATGTAAAAATGTTTTACTGTAATATAATTAAAAATACACATTGAAATATTCGAGATGAATAAAAAATAATTGTAAATGATAATTTATATTTTTTATAACATTTAGAAAATCCATAAATATTAAGAAAATGATAATGATTTAATTAATTTAAAAGTATAATAAATATTGTATTGTAAAGTTGAACGTTTTCGCAAATTATAAAATTTATTCCGCTTAGAGAATTCCATCTCTTCTTTAGTCAATTTCCATTTGTAAATATTGTGCTAATCCTGCTTCAGAGTGGCATCACAGAAGACGCCGTCGTACGAAATATTATGTCGTATGGCGTCATCGCTCTTTTCGTTCATAAAGAAGCATCGTGATAACCAACGACCATAGAACATTCTCGAATTTATGATTTTTAATATATAATAAATTATACTTGTATAAATTTCTTATACAAAATATACAATATTATTACATAAAGAAATTCAATTAACAAAATATCAGCTATAAGTAAAATTACTCGTATAGTTCTATACTTAATATTTTATACGATAAAGATTTTTTATGAATGATATTTTATATAATTCAGATATAAAAGAAAAGAAAATTATAACAAAAATGTTGTTTATTTTTAATCTAACTTTATTTTTTGATTAGTTATTCCAAAAATTTCGAATTAATAATTATTTTATTCCCAATAAAATATAAATTGGTTCTTAAAATTTTAAAATGTCGAGTTCTTTGTATAATTTATTATAATTAAAAAACATAATTATTAATAATATTCTCAACATTAGTACTTTTTAAAATTTAAGAACCTCGAATATATGAAATTGAACTTGGTTTGAATAATCACTTTATAAAATTAATTATTCAACCGAAAACATATATATTTATATTAATTAAAAAGAAATTATTTCCTATTTAAAAAATAAATGTTTTGTATATGCGTTAAAAAAATTAAAATGAAAATTTTACATCTAAATTATTAAGAAAATGTCTACTATTGTACAATATGAATTGCATGTTTCAGACATCATATATCCATGTTTTAACTGATTCAATATTAATGAACAAATATTATTTTAATTAAATTTTCCATTCTACTACGAAAGAACATAGGACTCGTTGGTGAAAAGCACAGTGACATCCAGTAGTGGCATGCTTTAACCACCACTGTACTGCGGAAGAGGCGGCAAGTCTACAGATGAAGTGGTCGGTGTCAAGTGATTTCCTTCACGACTAAGAACGTGTAGTCCTCCACCACCAGCACTTATTAAAACAAGTCGGTCGGGATGATGTTGTGAATGTTTGCACTACCGACATGCGCTCGCTTCTTGCATTGCGCTCTACTCAGCGTTGTATGTACGTATGTACGTCTTATTTCTCTTACATTTTGCACACATACATACATCGGGTTCACGATGCTGATATTGCGAGTCAGTCAACTAATTAGAACATCCCTTATGGAGAGGATGAAGGTAGTACTCGCTTACAACCGGTTTTCCATGTTCACAAATATACATCTTAACATTTTTGAAATACTATTCTATTTATAAATATAGTACTAAAAAAATACTGTATTATCTACAAATCCAGTAACATTTTAACTGATTTGACAACAAGTTTATATTTGAAAAATAATTCAAATCGATCCAATAAAAAATGAAATTATCGAAAAAAATATCCATCAGTTCAATACACGAATTATTAATATTTTCTTGAGCTTTTAACTCCAAGTTTTGAATTTTCACGACAATCATGAAGTCTAGTAGAGACTTTCTGTTCATTATCTTATATTTCTCACCTGTCGTCGCAGTGAACACAAGACGAGAGCGAAGAGTGATTAGAGACAGTCTAATATTTGCTCTAGGATGATGATCAACATATTTCCAGACGTTAACATTAGATATATCGCGATATGTTTTCATCAGAAACACGCTCTTTACATTTCATATAGCATCCAAGACGATAATCCACATATAAACAAGATCATAACTTGCAGTGCTTGTATGCATAAAGCATTATATTGTGATGCATCAGATGCAGATTTTAATTTTCTATTGTTCTGCTATCTAAATAGGTAAATAAATGAAGAATTGTTCTCGTAATTAGTAATGTTCATTCAAATAGTTGAATTTTATTTATTGTGATATGAAATTCAAAATAAATATCATTTATATGCAAAATATTTAAAACCATATTTTTGTCAGGTTTTTAAATAAATTGACTTTATTTAGATTATATAAATATTTTTTTATTGTTTCATCATCAGTGCTTAAATTTAAATATAATTTCATAAAGTTATTTTTTAACTTTACATAAATTTAAAAATTATTTTCTTTTTTAATACAATTGAATCTTTCATTCTAATATTACAAGATTTTATAAAATTATTCATTAATTAGATATTGTCTTTCTTATTACTATTACGTTTCTTAATAGATTTGTAATCATTATTAAATAGTTGTTTTATAAAACTGATTTTATAATACAGTACCCTGGGGATGATATCGTGACTATCGAAATTTAAACAGCGAATAAAGAAAACAACAAACAATTATTTGACTTTAATAAAATTTAGTGACGTTGAAGTAAAAGATTTATTTAAATCAAAGTTATTTTCTTATACTACAAAAAATTCTATACTCAATTTTCTGTTTTTTTTTCTTTTAATACTTTTTTGAAAAGAAATAAAAAAATTGAAGATTTTTAAAATTTCTTAGAAGTACAATTTAAAAATTTTTTAACAAAAATTGGTATTAGACGAAAAATTAAAATTATTAAATTGGATAATTATAAATTTTTCTAATAATATATATATATATATATATATATATATATATATATATATATATATATATATGTATATATACATGTACATAAAGCATTCATGCAGAAGTAATTTTTATTGTAACAAATAACTCACAATTATCTAAATTGCAGAGTCGCTTCTTTAAAAACAATACATGTACATTTTCGTTTTGTCATGTTGCAGTAGCAAGTAACCAACCATCCAGCCAACCATCTGCCGACGTCATAATTCATGCGTTCTTATTTAAACTTGACACAGACACACAGATACGGTCCGCGTGCTAAAGAGGTGGTGGTGCATGATATCAGGTGAAGATAATTACGAGGAGCGTGTAGTCTCGCGGGGGCCACCCCGAGAAGCCACAGCCAACGTTGTTCCCGGAGGCGCGCGGCGTCGTAGCGGTACATTGTGTCTGAATGCCCAGATTAGCTATGTGGCCGGCGTGAACACGCGCGAGGAAGATGTTCGCGGCTGTAGACAACGGCCATGGAGGATGTGCAGGCTATTGTATTGTTCAACCACCGTCGTGTATAGGGCCAACAAGTTCTCATGTAATTTGTTTCGGAAGTTCATGTAGAAGATATCTGCCGCATAGATTCTACGAATGTGTGCACTTTTGAAACTTTGTTATTCATATATATATATATATATATATATATATATATATATATATATATATGTATGTATGTATATGCATGTATGTATATATATGTATGTATGAATTACTTTTTAAAATAAATTTTAAATTAAAAAAATAGAAAATCATTATTTATTTTCGTACTAAATCAAATTAACTTTAACATAAATGAATCATTTACTTCAATAAAGCAATATTTTGCAAAAATGTTCAATAAAAATTTACTAGTCTTTTCATCGAATGGTTTATGATTCGATGGCCATACCATCATCCTCAAAGCACTATACTATAAAATAAGTTTTGTAAAACTCTCTAAAAATGATGACATTTATTGAAATACGTAACGACAATACAATGGACAATATGTGATTATTGAATACTTTTATAAAATTTGGTATTAGAATGAGAAATTCAGCCGTATTAAAATGGAAAACAGTTTTTATACTTAAGTGAAATTAAAAGATAATTTCAGGAAATTGTATTTAAATTATTACTAATACCAAAAAAATTGAGCAATTTATATAAAGTTTTACTCAATTACAATTTCTAAATTAGCATTATTTTACTTTCTATTCATTTTTTTTAAAAAAATATAGGGTCATCTAAATGTGATAACTAGATTTGTGTTTTATTAAGAAGAAACATATGTATAGGGTGGTGTATAGAGAAACATGTGTTTAGTTTCTTTTTATTTATTTTTAATAAAACACAAATCTAGGCGTCACATTTGGATGACCATATAATTATATCAAAATTAGTATATTTTTTTATAAAATGTATATACAATTTAGAACGCAGACAAAAAAATTAAAAATTAAGTGTTGATCTGTTTCTGTTTATGATTAATCTCTACATCGCAAATATTAATTGTTTAAACTAATGTCTTTGTAAAATACGAAATGTGTAATAACATATATATGTACATATGTATGTATGTGTATACATATATGTGTATGTATGTGTGTGTGTGTGTGTACACATATACGATATGTACAAATGTAGAATTACGTATGTGAGTTCAATATTCCCAGAATGATAACCGCACAGAATCTGATGTGTAATACCTACAGTGTAAGAAATAATACTAACTTACTATAATATTCAAAGCAGCCGAGAATGTTTTGGTTAGCAAAGTCCAATTAAAGGAAAACAGCCAAGATTGTTTTAACAACGTCAGAACCTACTCTAGAATCTTGAATATATGTAGTCTTATATGACCTAAGACTGAAATAGGTATATGTTACACATCTGATGTGTAATTATTATACTAATTGTTAGGTGAAGAATTTTATCATGGAAAATAATAGACTATATTTTACTGAAATTTTGTACACATATAATACAATACATATATATATATATATATATATATATATATATATATATATATATATTTAATTAGTAAATATTTAATAGTCTCATCTTCACTTAAATTTTTATTTATTTTTTTTTAAAAAAAAACTTAAAAAATATAAAAAACTAACACTTTTGTACATAAAATTTATTCTTAATAGTTTCAAGAAATAAATAATTAGTCAGTTAATATTTTAATAAAAATATCCAAACAACACAATATTTTATAAAAATGTTAATAAGTTATTAAAATAATTTATTATTCATTTTATTCACTGGTATACATTTCGATAGCTAACGCAATCATTATCAAAGTGTTATATTATGACATTTGATATTTAAAAAATGAATAAAATACGATTTTATAATGTAGTTTAATGAGATGTTGATTTATAACATTTTGCGATGTTGCATTGAATGATTTATTTCGATTAAAGTAAATTTGTCATAGTACTAAATAACAATATTCGTTAATATTTAAAAACGTAAAATTTCTTTTGAAAAGACATTTATTTTCATTTAAATTAAAGAAATAAAAATATTTTTAATCAATTTCAATGCACTTAATTCATCGGTTAATAGTGATTAACAGAAATATGTCTGTATAAAAAATGGTAATTTTTTAAATTTATTTTTATGTTATTTATTGTTTTACATTATTTTATGTAACTATATTTCTAGAAATACATAATTCCTGAGATGAATTTAAAATATTGATCATTTGAAGAGAAATATTAGGTACGGAATTAAAAAAAACTACATTATTTGTTTGGTATTGTAGCAAATATTCTTAACATAAATGAATCATCGCTTCAATACCATTTGATTTTATAAAAATTGATACGCATTTCGATAGCCATAGCATTATTGTCAGAATGCTGTTTAAAATGAGTAACAAAGGATTATTAGATATGTTTACAACATCTTATAGTTTAAGAGCGATGGTTTATTTATAATAAAATAAAAAAATGAAATTTTATGATCAACTGCTCAATTTTCATTACATGTTATGATAATCTTATTCAGCAATATTTAAATGATTTTCATGAATAAAAATAAAAAATAATTGTATAACTATTTTTTTTTAATTATGCAGTCGATTTTAAATTAAAACGAAAATATGCTATAATACTGAATTAATAAAATGATATAAATGTCCTAAGAACAGTAGTTAAGGAATTTTTTATGTTCTTAGTACTCATGAGAAACTTTTATAAACATTTTGAAAATTTTTTCTTAGACATATTAGAATAATAAAGATATTAATTAATGTTGTCATATTATAAAAATGTCGTTATAATGTCTGTTAAATGTTTCTAGAATTGAAAATATAAGCTTTTTCGCACGAAAAATGAACAATTGTATTAAACATCTGTATTTAATCTATTCAGTGCACGATTTCGGTACGTAACCGTATTACTGATCGACACAACAAATAAAGAAAATGTACAACAAAAGTCATAAAATCAGATATGATTTGTAACTGCACACAGACGGCGCACGCAGTACCGTCTATGGAACCACCTGTAATAAATAAGATTAATAACGCGACGTTGCAGCCTGCAGGTATGATCTAAACACGGTAGCGGGCGCGCGCGATCTGAAACCAAACCGCGACGAGTCTCGGGCGGTAACAGAGCCAGTCTTGGCTTCCTGTTTAATGACTTATTTTAACTGTTAATATAAGCGAGCATGTTCCTTCCGACCTCAAGTCATAAATTATCGCGGTGGCGACGACGACCGTGCTGCTGGGGCCGAAATTCTACTTCTACTACCACTACTGCTATACACTACTACTTCTTCGTCTTCTTAAACAACATCGAACGATCGATAAAGTTATGTGGCGGATGCTTCACTCAAGCCATTCGTTCATACTCATATATTTGATCTGAAAATTCCAGTGAGTTCGGTGCATTGCCGCGGAATAATTGTGATTATCGTACGATTATACGTTTGCGAAGGTATGATCCGACACTTAAATCTCTTTACCTCGATTACTGATCGTTTCAAAATGGGATGTAATTGGTTTAGTACGAGAACTAAATACATTCGAGTTTATTTACGAAAAACGCAAAATCGTGCGTTTTATAAAATACACAACATAAATTGGTCAACTATTTTTTAAACTTTAAATTTCATGCACGTCGTTTTATAAAAACACTAATTTATTTTAAAAATATATAATAGGTAAAATTCTTGATATAATATGTATCTATTTAACTACAATTTTTGGGTAACAATTTATATTACTTCTTAATGTTCAAAATATACAAATAATATAAACAGGAGATAAAATAATAGTAATATGTATATTTATAAAGAAAATATTAGGTCTAGATTTTATAATGTAATACTGTTATAATGAAATGCATATAAACAAATAAAGTGAAGAGTAAGCGATTATTTAAACATTTTTCTATAGAATAGTGAAATAAGTAATTCATTTAAAAAAATATTATTTCTAATAATGTTGAAAATTATTAAGTTATACTCAAAGAAATTTATTTAAAATATAGAGTGTTTTTTTAAAGCATGATCTAACTTTAAATTGAATCCCTATCGAAAATTTTATATAACCTAAAACACTCTTTATACATATACATGTGTGTGTATGTATATATATAAAGGTTGATAAAGAATGTTTTTACAAAAGATAGAACTTTTGATAGGGATTCAATTTAAATTTCTATCACGCTTAAAAAACAGCCTATACTCTTACAATATAAAAAAATTGAAAATAAAAAGTTCATGTTATTAAATAAAATTGAAATACAAAAAATTAAAATATTTTTGTGGAGTTAATATAAATAAAGAATGATTTATATAAATATTAAATTTACTTCAATATAACAGCCATTCAAAATTAACTGCAGCAAGATTAAAAATGATTCTAATGAATGAAAAGATTTAATAGTTAAAAACAATTCGATTACAAGAATACAAACAAAAAAAATATTAAATATATTTTAATTATTGACTTATATTTTTAATCCACATGAAATATATAAATACAAATTTAATATATTTTTATTTAAATAAAGACATATTTTAATTTGAAAAGTAGATTAAGTAATGATAAAAATATATTTATTTTAAATAACACGGTATTTTTCTCGAAATGTCATGAAATTCTTTAAGTATAATTTTTTGAACTATTCATTAAATAACATTAAATAGATTTTATAGTTTTTGACTTGTTCAGTATACCTTGTAAAATTTTAACAACAGCGTTTAATATCGATTGTGGTAAGAAGGCACTCACTGCAGGCTTGCACAGCACGTTGCTTCATCTGTGAGAAATTCATTGAAGTATGACCGAGCTGTACAATGGGAAACCGAAGATATTTTATTCGATAATATAAATTCACATGGAAATGTTGTATTTCACAATTTATATTTTCATAAACATTGATTGAATTCAGTGGGAAAATGACCAATAAGTATAAATCGATATAGAATAAAAATATTCCTTTATAGGTATTATTTTTTTTTCAAAAAAAAAATTCATATAAAACAAAGTTATTTGTTAAGCTCCAGAAAATAATATTTTAAAAAAACCTGCTTGGTACTTTAAAAAAAATAATTTATATTTAATGTATGTACGTTTGTATATCACAGAAAAAAATCAAAGAAGGTTAATATTTCAAACTCATTATTTTCTAAATCGAAAAACAGCATGCTATAGGAAAATCGAGAAAGAACATATTTTTTTCTTTCGTTTCGTATATTATAAAACATTAAAATCGTATAATTTTCTCAATAGTTGCGTGTTGCAACGATCGAGTATATAACCTGAGTAAGGCGGTCACGGCTTCAATTATCGTTATTGTATATCATAAAACGATGGATATTAACGAATATATAATTCCACCGCCTTCGATGGGCTGTAGAGGGTTGGTAATAATGTTTCATGATGTGGTCTTTAGCTCCTCTAATGAATGGTTATCAAGAAGCCAACTGATCAAATATACTGTTTGATAATTTATAATTCAATAGCGAATTACGTATCATAGTTATCGTTAGAGACGTTTAGGTACAAATGTATGTATATACAATATATATATATATATATATATATATATATATATATATATATATACATACATATGTACGTATGTATGTTTATAATATATTCAATAACAACAAACACTACTAAAGACAAAAAGATAAATGTGCTCATAACGAGTACAAATTTACTTAGAAATGACTCTTATAAAGACTTTTATACAAAAAATGGAATTAAATATTTATTAAATTCAGACGAAGAGGTCTTAAAAAAATAAATACTAGCAAAATGTACTTATTTATATTTGTATGACTTAATGATTTTCTAGAATAATGAATTTTATTCCTATTGTTCAAATAATTATTTTTATCATTATAGGTAACATTTGATTTAAATAAAAGGAAAAATAAGAATTATAATAGAGATTTTTTTCAAATAATAATATATATGTGTAATCATCATAATATTATCATGGATGAAAGTATTTCCCAAAATTTTCCATTTTCAATAATATCATATTTTTTTCTATTCTACACCAATATTTTTTTATTATCTCATATGTAGCTTAATTGAAAATAAAATTATCCTTTTTTTAAATATAACTGTAAATGAAATATATTTTCTAAAACAGTTTTAAAAAGCAGGATTAAAAAGTAATTTTAAAATATTAATTCAAACAATTATTTAAAAAATTAATTATATAAATAAAAACATAAGTTAGATTATATGCAAAATATATTTTTACAAAATTATATTAAAAAAAATATTTTTTTATATATCAGCTATACTTGTAAATTATTTTATAACTTTTAAAATAACTTTATATTAGATAATTACGAAAATCTTTCAAATTTCTAAAATACTCCATTAGTGTATAATTTTGGCATTACTACCAAACATAAACCTATTATAGGACATTAGATGATCGTATGAAAAATTATAGTGTTTTTACTTGTTCTATAATCCATAATCTGTTCAATATAATAAGGTAAATAATGATTTTATTTGAAATTTACAAATTTTAGGAATATGAATTTTTGAGAAAATTGGTATTGATGATCTAATGGAATTTTAAAGAGTTAAGTTAAATATCTGAGTAAAAACATATTTCTTAACTAAAAAAATTAATGAATTAGACCTGAACATAATTTTTTCTAGATTTATAAAATAAAATTTATTTTTTACTAAATAAATATTAAATAAAATGAAATAAAAAATATATACAGTATAATAATTTAATCTAAAAAGGAGGGCATTTAAAGAAATTTTTAATCAGTACAAAAATTAACTTGCTTCCAAAAAAAGTGTAGCATTCTTTAAGGAAACTGCAATACAGAATTCAATTCATTCTTAATAAACCCAAAATGAATATTTTTCTTCTAATAGAAAAGCAATTTTAATAAATAATATTAAAAACTGGACAAATAAAAAATATGTATGAAAATCATCATATTTATATTTTTGAATATAGATTTATTTAATTATTTTTTTTAATAAAATGATCAAGAAAATAAATGACCTAATTTTATTTTAATTAAAGCACAAAAATAATGATAATTAGAGTTATGAATTCATTTAGACTGTCTTGAATGAAAATTTATTTCTTAAGTTTAATCTAAATATTTTTGAATTTGATAAAAATAGTAGTAATATTACTTTTATTCTATTAAGTTTTGAATTCTTATTGATATTTACAATATATTATATTTGCATTATATATCTCCCTTCCGCTTTTTTTTTGTATATATATATATATATATATATATATATATATATATATATATATATATATATATATATAAGTATGTATAATGTTTTTTAAGTGTGATAGAACTTTAAATTGAATCCCTATTAAAAGTTCTATCACGCTTAAAAAACACTATATAAGATCATCCATAACTAATGACGTATTTAAAATGAAATACATAAATAAGTTTGTATAAAAGGCTATTTTTTAATAAATGATATAATCACCATTATTACTACGATATTTTGTCATGTTATCTAAAGATTCAAGCCACACTTAAAGAATTTTTTTTTTTGAACAGAAAAATGTCTGAATTTCTAGAAATAGCTTAGTAGATGCGTCATCACTTATGGGAATTACTAATATATATATATATATATATATATATATATATATATATATATATATGAGTGTGTGTGCGTATGTATATATTTGTGAATATGTATAATAGAAAGATAAAATTATCGGTGAAAAATACTTTTCAAATTTACTTTCTAACTTAGTTTATAATTCTGTAGAAGTTAACACAACCCATATATTAAAGTCTATATAAGAGTAGTAGTCCATCTAACTGGTCTTTCGATCCACCCCTAGTGTCCGATTTTCTCCCTCGTCTTTATCAAACGTATTATTTTCTAAGTAGTGTAATTTCTTGCATAATAAATTATAATGTCATATTTTAAACAAATGTTTCAAAAACTTTTTTCACGACAATTGTTTCGTGACATTTTAAAATTTTAAATTGATGTTTTCTTATAAATAGCATTGACTAAAAATATAGAAATTGTATGTACTTGAATTAGGGGAATGTCATATTTATAATCATTAAATTACGTGTAAATAATCATTTCAATTTATTAGTCACGTTATCAATAATATATTATAAATAGCGGATTTTTATACCATCGTTTTATTTTATTGTCTTTATTTCAATATTCGAATTATTTATAGATATATAAATGATTATTTGTTAAAATGATACGTTGTATTTATTTATTAATATAAATTTCGCTGAATTACAATCTAAAAACGATATTTTCTTAAAGAAAATTATTTCGATATTATATTGATTATTAAAAAATACTTTTGTGAGAATATTAGAAAAAAATCATCAAATTATCAAATTCATGGAAAATTGTTACTCCTAGAATTGTATATGATACTGATAAAGTCATTTATTGAAATTCAATTCATTTGACAAAAACGAATGCATGCAATAATATAAAGAGTATGAGAATCATACTTGAATGTATTGCATTTCATAGTTAATAGACTACAATTTCAATGAGTGGAAAGTGAGATTTATATAATTTTGATAGAATAAATAGTAGTGTTCGTTCCCTTCAATACTAGGTTTTATTTTTATCGAGATATTTATCGTAATATGAAGGGGAATAACGTTTTCGTAGTATTATTACATACTAGTTTAATCTGCGTGATTCAAAGAATAATACATTACTAACAGAATACGATACTACATGGCAGTGGATTTCTACGTAAGAAATATTGTTAGTTTTTAATAATTATTTTACAAGAGGGGCGAATTTTCTATTATACATACATACATACATACATATATATATATGTATATGTATAGATAAAAATAAAAATAAAATAAATTATAGCTCAAAACACTTGTAATACAGACTAAAAAATAGTTAGGGTTACTTTAAATTCTGTCGCATGGTAAATACGCGTGTTAAAATCACACAGTGCATATAAGTCGACCTGGCGCTGCCTGTCACTGTCGCTATTTGGAGAATTCATAGATAGGATTATTAATTTTTATAGTTTCGGTTTTAAGAAATCAATTCGTAATAAAAATTGTGCATAAAATCATATCGAAATGATTTTTTTATTCAATATAAATATCGTAATATTTATAATATTAAAATAAATTATTTATAGCATAAAAATGTTAAAATATTTTAATTTTTCTTACGTATGCATAATCATTATATATATATATATATATATATATATATATATATATATATATCGATCGATACATCCTATCTGATCTTACTTATGGTAGCGAAACATGGTTCTTAAATTGTTAAATTAATTCAGCGGTATTAGATAACAACACAGAAAAGTACAAAAAGATGCATATTAAGAATAATACATACAGACAGAAAAACTTTAAGTTATAGAGATTATAACAAGAGTAAAAAGTTTAAAATGAAAATAGGTCAGTCAGAGTAAAAAAAAGACCATTAATGGACAAGAGATATTAACGCTTGTGAATCCAGAAATTTAAAAACGTTCAAGAAGCACGTTTGGATAGATGAAAAAGAAATATAGGAAAAATTGTAAGAATATAGTGACAAAGAAGAACATTGGAATACTTAAAATAGAATTTTTGAAAAAAATACATCCACAAATAGTTAGAATATAGATATTTGAATTAAAATTGTAATATTTAATTATCAACGATTTAAGGTAACAATGAATAAATGAATATACACTGGAGAAAAAACTGAAATAATTCTATTATATGTAAAACTAAAAATATACGTAAAAATTTAAATATAACTAGAATATATTTTTTTATATTGTTTGAATGCTAAATTTTATTAAAATTTTAATTATAAATTACTTTGAATCCAAAAAGTGTTTTTTTAATATTACCAGTGAATAATAAAAAATGTTAGAAAATAATTCTCGAAATATAATTTCATATTTTGATCAATTTACTTTTCACAAAGTAATTATAATCGTAATATTATAAGATTTTATTAAAACGTTCAATATTAACTTAATGCAATTATAAATTTATGTGCATAATTACACAAATTTATATGCATCATGAATATAAATGTAAATGTCTTCATTTAATATCTTCAAAATAAGGATTAATTATGAATTAAAATTTTTGAAAAAAATATTAAATGAAAATTAATGATTGAAATATTGAACATTTTAATATCTTGAAAATATTACTGACTTCAATGATTTTTTAAAAAACTAGAGTTGAAAGAAGAATTAGTGAAATTAAAAAAATAAATAAATTTCTTTACATCGAATTTATTATCTTAAACAGATATACACATATTAAAATAATTATTATTATTACTATGAACACTGAATAATTATAAAATATTTTAATAAAATCATATAATATCAGTGGACTAAGTTTCTTGCGAAAAAAACCCTAAAAAATTACGAATTTAAAAAAAACATAGAAATAATTTTATATTTCAAGAGAATTTTAGTAACAAGCAAATTTTATATGTTATATGTAAAGTTAAAAAAAATATAAGAGAATAATTAAAATACACACGTTTCTATTAGAAAAGTAATAATGAATATTATATTTTTATTAACTACCTTTGACATTAAATTAATCCTATTTATTAAAAAAGTACATTGATATAATATCACAGAATATTTATTATCGAAAAATAATTGTTTATATAAAATGTACTAATTAGAAAAAATTAAAGCTGCTTGATAATAGAAATCACATATTTGATATTAGATCAAATTATTATACTCATGTTTAAAAGTGAAAAAGCATATAAATTATTTTGCATATGCAAAAATATAGTAATAAGATATATAATATTTGTAGTAAATAGATGGGACAATAAACGTCAGAGACTATTTAAATTTTATGTAAAAGTCTATGTTCTTTTTCAGGTAGAAATAAATAAACAAACATAAAAGCAACATGGTTTTACAGTGCGACTATAATAAAACGTTTGCTTATCATTATTCGAAATCAAATAATAATCCGAACCCTTATCTCGTCGCGCACCTAAGCGACCGATTTCGTTTTGATAATTGCAGTAATACGTACACGTTGGTACACACGCGTGCATCTATTGCAGCTTTCATGTTGAAATGAATGCCGACTTGTATGCATGCTAAATATTCCCTAATTTATGTGACCGAGGCAATACGAAATACCGTTTCTTAGGACATGCACACTGTATAATATAATAAACATGAGACATGTCTTTGATATTTATAATTTAAAACTTAAACATGAACAAGAGTATGTTTATTTACTGGAATTTTATTGTTTAATTTCTCGTATATCAAATATTTTTTTCTATTGATACAAAAAATAGTTGCTTAATGATCAAGTAATAAAACAGTATTAATAAATTTAAAAAAAAAACTATGTACAGTTTTAATTGTCGTTAAATAATTAAATATGATATACTTTGAAAACTTAGTTATGTTTTCAGTTGAATAAGTCTTTAATAAAAAAATATTATTATAAATATTTTAATAAATCGATAACATGAATATTTTTATAGAGTATATGTAAATTAAAAATAGTACTTACATTAATATTTGATGATAAAATGGAAAAATAAAATTCAGCGACTTACCTGAAAAAAATACAAAATATGAGTAAAATATATGAGAATTAATACATATAGTGTAAATGCCAATATAATTATATTTATTAAATATAAAATAAAAACAACTATATTAAATTTATTTCACTAATTGTCTTTATACCCACTAATTTTATTATTATTAATTAATACATTATGTAATTTAAAATATTTTTTAAATAATAAAAAATAACGTATGAATTCTTATAATTTAAATATTTTGTAAAATTATAATATAAAATTGAACAATGAAAGAAAAATTACATTTTTAATATAAAAGAAAAATATCTACAAACATTTTTATTTTTACTAAGAAAATAAAACATTAATTAATTAAATTAAAAATGAGTACTAAATATGTTTAATAATTTATTAATATAAAGTAAAAAATATTTCAAAAGTTTTAATGTAGATTAAATTTAAAAATGCATCTATTTTCGACTGAAATATTTTTATTCACAAAAAAACTTCCCATATTTTTTTATAAAACTTTTAATAACATCTAAGTAATCGTAATTGTCTAATAATAGTTAACATTTTTATCCTTTTTGATTAAAAAAATAATAAAATGTAATCTTTTAAATAGTAGTGAAGTATTTGATTCAGAATAAAATTATCTTTATTATTTTTAATAATTTAAAAAAAAACATTTCTCTTTATAACTTTATAACTCTTAAGTATTGATTAAAATATGTAACTGAAATATGAATTCTTTTAAATTGTTATATTTAATATAACTTTTTAAATCAAATATTTGTAAAAAATGTTCGTTAAAAATAATTTAATTGAAATCACTTCATTTATATAGTTATTTTTTTTGTTAGTTCTATGATTTTCAAATATAGTTAATATTATTACTATATATATTTATATATATATATATATATATATATATATATATATATATATATATATATATATATATAATTCTTTACTATCCTTATCTCATTTAGACCACCTAATAGAATAAAATATAAATATTTATTCTAGTTTACTGTAAGATATATAAATGCAATTAAATAATATAAAAAAAATCATGTCAAAGTACATTTCTCAATTTTCTATTCTTTCATGGTAGTTTCTGACATTGTAGTTACCGAGACATGCAATGTGTAATGTTTGTGGGTTAATTACGCGAATAAAGGAACGAAGGTATGGCAATATAGACAAAGAGTGCGATGAAGTTGTAACAAGGAGGCAACAGTGAAATCATTCCATCGTATCAATAAGTATGACATGGTCCTTACGAAACAAGGACGAAAATATCGTAGACGAAATGTATATTGATGATAAAATGAAACAGTGACAATGTTTTTGAAATTTAACTTTACTTACATTAGCCATGCAGGTTGTGTTACTATAAACACAATGGCAATGTCAATTATAGGAAAATTGTAGTGTTGTAGTAGCAATATGATACTTGTTACAAATATATAGAATATGGAATTTAGCAAGAAAAAATTTAAATGATGGCTAAGAAAAAAATTATGAGGGAATAATACTAATGTAAAAATATATCATTAATGCTGAATATATGTATATTCAAGTATGTATTTAGTTTTATAAATTACAAAATCGTTATTAAATAATATTTTTAATTTTTAAATCAATTTTTTTGCTATAAAAACGTATTATTGTTAATTTTTATACGAAGAATGAATATATTTTATATTTATATCAAAATAAAATTTTATTACTTGTTACACACATTTAGTAGGAATATTGTTGAATAGTAATAATCTGAATCATAATCGTATTAATATTTATAAAATATTTTGTCATAATTATATAGTATGACATGAAATTATGAATAAAGTCTAATATAAAAGAAATTCAAAACTTTAAGAATTCGATGTATTAACAAATTTACTTATATATATATATATATATATATAAAATATAATGATTAATGTAGAAAAGAAAGAAAGTCAAATTTTCGTCTGCATGAAATACAATACAAATAAATCAAAACTAGTTGAAAGCAATTAAACTTGCACTTTTGTTAATATATTCAATCCGCGTTTATAACGGCGAGTGAAATGTGATATTTTGATTGATTACAAATTATGTTGGTAAATAGCATCACATCGTTCAACACATTTGATATGCAAATTTTGCGTATAATTTCATTGAGTGGCAGCAGCCAGCCAACAAGCCAGCAAGCAGCTTTGGCTGTTGGTTGTTCCGCGTAGCATCCGCGCCTGTTACAGACCGGTCGTCAACGAAGCATGTACCCGATTGTCTAGGAACAACATAAGTGGCAAACCCTAACAACTCGTTATTATTTTATTACGGCAGGAATGTGATGTGAGGCAGAAATCGCCTATGGATACATTTTGTATACTCTTCCGTAGACGTTTTTCTGTAGTAAATTACATCAATATTAGTATGGCGATCGCTTCAGTGAACATTGATTTAAGACACTGTTTTATATACATTGGATATTGTTAGATTATGTATGGAAACACAATATCACATAAACAGTTTGAAATAAGCGGTCCGTAAAATCGTACTTGACCAATACGCATTTTGCAATCTTAAAATTTCAATTTTCTTAAGAGTGTTGTATACATGTAAACACACACACATATATAGAAAAGTTATGTATCAGTATGCAAATTTATGTTAAATTAAAGTAGAAATAAAATTAAAAATACAATGCTTGAATATCATAAAGAAATAAAATCGGAAAATGAAACAATTTTGTCATATTTTTAATAAAATTAAGGAAATTTGTTAATAATTGCATTTGTATTTATGAATACTATATTAGTTATAGAATAAATAAAACATTTTTCTCAAAAAAATAAAATATTGTATATAAAATTAACAGAAAATTAATATATTTTTGGTTAAATATTAACAACAAAGATGTAATAGAATTATAAGTTTACTGTAAAATTTTTGAAATTAAAACTGAAATACTTGATATTTATTAAAACACCATTTATTTATGAGTATAAAAAATGATCTTATTATAAAAATAATTTCATTTCTAATTCCGAAAATCACAATCTTTAAATTGTTTTAAAAAAATTGTATAAATAATTGAGAATTATTAAATTTTAAAACATGTTCAAAACTTTTACGAATTGAAATCACTGACAACCGAATATACATAGAATTAGAAGTCGGTTTTCTTGAATTTATTTTTATGTCCGATGTCCATTTCCCCATCTACAGAATTTAAAATGAAATATTTCTAAGCGTAGCACAAAAGTTAGACAAAAAAGCGCATTGTGTATTGAATAAAACGTCATACTTGTTGACACATGTCATCAGAAAATACAAATCGCGTTGAAAGTGCCTCCGTCGCTGCACGACGACACATGGTCCGTGTTTCCTGCCATATTCCTGCAAACCGCCGCCCGTCTACTATTATTCCTGCTGCCACTGTGCCGTCGGCAATCAGCGGAACGATGTTAAGAAGATACAGATAATATGTTCTGAATTAATCGACTGACTATAACGGAGATTATTCAATTTCATCAATTCCGTCGCGCGTACAAATTAGTATAATAATTCACTGAAATGTTCGTATCAAAATAAATTAGACGCACATAATATTTTATATGTTTTGATATTATTTCACGATTGAATTCGTTTATTGTATCTTTTGTATTATAAAGATTATTTGGACGAAAAAAACAGCTATTTGTAAATATTTCACAATAAATAATACTTTAATTAGAATTTTTTATGAATGAATTGAATATTGATAAATTATTATAATAATATTTATCGAAATACTTTGAAAATATTGTTTATTCATTTATGTATAAATTATTATTTTAATTAATTACAATATATCTATATATCCATTTTTAATTCAATATATAACCATTTCAATTGATATTTCACATTAACAATATATTAAAAAAGTCAAAATAAATTATTAGGAATAAATTTTAAAAATTACACACAACTAATAATTTATTTAATAATAATAAATTCTGTTTTAGTGTCTTTATATAGTTTATATTTGTTTTTGTTTCAATGGCTTTGGACTACAATTTAGGTATAAAAATTAATATTTTAACACAAGTTCTTAATCAAAGAATTAAATATTAAGTAAATATTTTATAAAACAAAAGGCTTAGATTACTGGCTTAATAATAACAAGAATCTTTATTCGACTAATAATACACAAATATAGTTGAAAATTTTTATATACATACACACACACATTCATATATATATATATATATATATATATAATAACTGTTATATATGGATTTGTATGTACAAAAAATGATATATTTTTTAATCTTTTAAAGTTAAAAAAATAAAAAAGTTTAATAATGCTATTTGTTGAAAAAAAAATTTTTTATTTTACTCTTGAAATCAATTTATCTGTATTTTTTAAAGCCTTATAGAATTTGATAAGGTGGAAATAAAGATGGAATATATTATTTATTTTAATATAAAATAATCATTTAAAAACTGTTTAGTATTGTAAAGTATTAATATGAGTTAATAAAATATAAGATACATTTGTATTTATGTAGAATTTATTTTTAATATTATATGATAAGAAAATAAATTAAATATTTTTATTTTATATTTATTTATATGAATATTTATTTTTCATATCAATAATTTAAATTCTCCATATGTTTAAATTTCACTATTTACATATTTTAATAAATAATATATTATTTTCTTATTATTTTAAAATTGCTAATATATAATGTATTATAATAATTCACTAATATAGGGTCATTTAAATACGACGACTGGATTTGTGTTTTATTAAAAATAAACTATACACATGTTTCCCTAAACATCACCCTATACACGTTTTTTTTTAATAAAACACCAATTTAGGCGTCATATTGGATGACCCTATATATATATATATATATATATATATATATATATATATATATATATATATATATATATATATATTAGATTTGAATTTTTAAATATAATATAGTCTGAAGTTATTTTTTTTGCATTATGGAAATTTAAAAAAAACTCATTTACACGTTTTTAAAAAAGTAAATAAAAAAATAATCTCAAATATAAATGAAATAATTTTATTTTTATATAATTAGAATAACATTTAAAAATTAAATCAGTTTTATATGTTAATTAGATTTTTTATTGTAATTATAAATTTAGTGTTTATTCCACTTATTCGTTTATTTGTAAGTTTATAACTTATGTTTTTAATACATAAAAGAAATAAAAAATAATATAGTAACTAATAATTGATATGATATTCATATGCAAGTTATAATAAATAACCAGCTAATTACAAAGTTTAAATTTTTATATAAAATTCATTTCTGGCAAAACCGAATCTAATTATAAAGAAAATAGAATAAAATATGTACTGAATGTCTGCGAGCAGGAATTTTTTTTTTAAAAAAAAACAAACTACAAAAACCAACGTCGTATGTGAATATTTCTTACATATTAATGATAAGAAGAAAATTGAGTCACTGTTGATTAAAGAACATAAGCTTAAATTCTCAGTGAGCTTCTGAAGCTCCTCCTTCCGTTACTAGATAGCAGCACTAATTGATACAAATTAGCGTTGGTGTCGCCGGTAAATAATAGAACTAATTAGATCACCATCTCGCCGAAGCTAGTGACTTAGCAGGGGTGTTGCTTCGTTCGAGAATCATTTCCAAACACTATATTTTATAACGGAATTTTAACTGAAAAGCTGCTACTAATGTTTGTTCTTAATTAAATCACTAAAAACAATGCGAGTAAACATAAATAGCTCAAATGAATTGCGTGATGTTGTTTTTATATGAAATTATTTTAGACAACAGTTATCTTTCATTTGAATTTAATTATTCCGTTTAAATAAAAATAAAAAGTACGCTAGCTGAAAAATCGGACGAGTTAGTTAAATATAGAAAGTTTTATTTATTATTATTGAGAATAATAGAAACAAGACAAAAGTAAGAAAATGATAAAATAGGAAAATGAAACGTGTTTGATTGATTTTTTAAAGAAAAAATATTTTTAAAACTCAATTAAAATTGATATTTTTCATTATCATCAAAGCAATCTTTAAAAATTTTTTAATTTGTAAATTATTATTATATAAAATTCATTGAAATGTTAAAATTAAGATTTAGTTTAAGTAGATATTATTTAAGTATTGTTTGTAACTGTCTCAGCAAAGTATTTTAAAGATTATTTTTCATATATATATGTGTATGTGTGAATTTACTAACAAGAATTTCGTAAAAAAATTTGATGATTTTTTACTTTATAAGTACAATTAATACTAAACATATTTCAATTTTTAGTTATTAAAGAAAAAATATAAATAATAATTTTTAATATATAATAATAATAATTTTTATACAAAGTTTTTTATTATATAATATAATTTAGTACTAATAATTAATATTTTCTTTATGAAATTATAATGGATTTTAAGATAAAAAAATTATTAAAATAATTGAAAATAATGTAAATAATTGTATTAATAAATAATAAACAAATTAATTACATAATGAAGTTCTATTGACTTACAATAAAAAATGATTATCAAATAAAGGATATAATTATTATTTGCCAAAGAATTATAATTCTATTACATTTTAATTATTGAATATATATATAAAAATTAACTGATATTTAGTATATGGTTAAAGATTTTTTGGAAATAAATATCGATGTTAAGAAGTATATTTAAACAAGTTCTTGGACTTATTGTAAATAACAAAGAAAATAAAGAAAACATAGAATTATAGAAATGAAAAAAATTTAAATTAAAAAATATCTTTTCCAGTAAATTCCAAAAATACATACTAAAAACACATTATATATAATAAATTGTTGCCATTAAATAATGTTAAAAGTTTGTAACAAGAAAAATGATGTATTTTTAGTTAGAAATTTAATTAAAATGTACATTTAATATTATATAGAAATATTTTATTTTTAATTTTTAAATGTTTTTGTTAACGAAAATACCATTTCAAAGAAATATTTATATAAAACCAACACATATATTTTAAATTCTATAAATTGAAGAATAATATTATTATATATTTTAAAATATGACAAAAAATGTTCTAATAATTATTAACGACTAATAATTTTTTTTTGTAATATGTGTAATAATTTAATAAAATATTACAAATTATCTGGCTAATTGATTTTTCATAGGAAAATCGTTAATTTAACTTAGTAATATTTTATCAGATTCAATTTATATTTACTAAATAACAGAGATGATAGATAGTAATCAAAATTTATATAAGAAAATAAAACCGAAAAATTAATAAATATTATAATTGAATTTTATGATTTTATTATAATGATTTCTATATGAAAAATAGTAAAAGATGGTATAGAGATGAGACTATTTTTATAATGATAATAAAAAAAATAAAACAAGCTGCCAATTGCATATTGTGATGTCCGAAAAATTAGAACAAAAATTCAATAAAATATTTATGGACAAAATAAAATATAACAGTCCATGTTCACGTAGCAAACCCCATTTGAAGAAATTAACCAGATAATATAATAGATCATTGACTCCCGATCGAATCGCACAACAAATAAACAATTTCGCGAACGCCCCGTAATAGAATGCGCTTGATTTGGCGTATATTGCCAATAGTCGTAGTAATATTCCGTATAGATTAGGGGTTTTGTAACAGTGATCTGCACAAACCCTGATAAACGATGCGTGTTTGACTCTAAACATGCGCGTCTAGGGACCCGACAGTCGCGGGATCGACTTTCAGCCGACGGATACAATACGCCAACAAACTTATTGCTACGTAAAATTCGTCAGTTTGCGATTCAAAATCCATAAGTATTCCTATCGACTCGCATAAAAGTAAATTCCGTCATGATCCCGGATTGCCGCGGATATATATACAGCGTATTCGGTGAACCTATTCAGCTCTGAGTTATTTTTTATACAATGTACTAAAAAAGTAATATATATATATATATATATATATATATACTACAATAAATTTTCTTTTCTAAGCTATTCATTTACTTACTATTTGAGATCATATGTACATGTTATTGATCGTCACACAATTTGAATTTTAGCATATTTGACTTTCATTAAAATCGCCGTAATATTTACTTAATAAATTATATATAAGGAAATAATAACAGAATTAATATTAAATAACATTATTATATATATATATATATATATATATATATATATATGTGTGTGTGTGTGTGTGTGTGTGTGTGTGTATGTGTGTGTGTGCGTAAGTGTGTATATACATGTATGTATTAAATGTAGAATTAATTAATTTAAAAGTTCGAAGAATATTTGTAATTACAAAAAAATATTACGCGTTAAATTACAAGAATTATAAAATTCAATGCTTAGAATAAAGATAACAAACAAAAATTAAAAAAATAACTAATACTTAAAATATGTTAGTTAAATTTACTAAATAAAGTACAAAAATATGGTATATACGTACTTTGAAAAAATGACTTTTAAGGCAGAAAATTGTATTGAAAATTAATTCAATTTTTATTTAAGTTATTTCAAATCTTTTTATTTTAATATTGGTAATCATTATCATTTTATAGTATTTTCATTTGATATAAATTTCAAGCCTATTGATTTTGCTTACAGTAATATCTCAACAAAATTAAATATATTTTTTTTCCAAATGTATTGTTGTAAATAGTCAAATATTAAATTAGTTATAGTACTTTTTATGTATTTTGAATTGATAAATTTTATATATATATATATATATATATATATATATATATATATATATTTAGGTGAATAATTTTATTCAAGCAAAATACATAAAAATTAGACAATTTAATATAATTTTAGCAAACAAATAATTAAGTATTTCAAAGTTATTTAAAATATATTTTTTTTTGATGAAAATCATTTATAAAATAATATATTTCTATACATTCTACGATAAATGTTCGAAAAAACGTTGGAAGTTAGTAACAAATTGTATTATATAATTCTGAATTCATTGCAAATAAGAAAAGTTATTATATTTCAAAAGTACTTATAATTAATATTATTATTTGATAGATTCCAACGCATGTACAAGTATAATTTAAGATATATATATATATATATATATATATATATATATATATATATATATATATATATATATATATATATATATATATATATATATATGCATATATTAGTTATTCTGTATTAATTACATTTAAATATAAGTAACTAAATATATATACCAAAGAAAAATATTTCAAAATTAACTTTTTTAGTATAAAATGTTTCAAAAGTAATAAATAATAATATAAAATACATTTAAATATTAATATACTTACAATTTCAATGTTCTTTATTCAATAAAAATTTAATAACAAGTAATAAATATTATTTTTATAATTAAATTGTTACACCAAACGACCTTTTACATACATATATATATATATATATATATATATATATATATATATATATATATATATATATATATATGAAAGCTTAATTAATTTACATGTATTTAATAATATATTGAAAAAATATGTTTAATAACTGTTAAAGATATCATTTTTATATGTAATAAAAAATAGTCACGTTCAATAGAATTTTTGGGGTTTATCAAATAATATTTATTAGTAAAAATATGTAATTATTATTTAAGAATTTGATAATTTTTATTACGATAGGTGATTGAAAATGTAATTTTTGAAATGATTTATAAAATATAAAATACTCATCGCATATTAAGAAAAATCAGTAAATAGGAAATAATGTAAATATTTTAAGAAAATATTTCTAAAATAAAAATTAGACACTAAGAACCACATTTAAATAGAAATTAAAATCAATTACTCAAAATTTTATAACTTAGATATAAATATATATGTTTGTGTGTATGTATATAACTAAATAAAATTTTCATTTGTACATTAACAACAATTTTTAATTGATAATGATTTACCAATTATATTTTTCACTAATATAAATATTATGTAATTTCTTTAATTCATGTATTTGTATTTACACAAAATAAAAAAATAAAAATATACTTTTTAATCGAAACTTTCTGTTTTCAACAATTAATTATGGCTTTGGTGTTTATTTAAATAGCAATATTTTCGTAATAATACAGTATTAAAATAGTAATTACATATTTTTCAATATTGTTTTGGTTTGTATTGTCTATTTAAAATGTTAATATTTTTATTATATTGGATATAAATAATACTAGAAATATCGTTGGATTTTGTTCCATTTTAAATTATAATAAATGAAATATAATGTAATAATGTATATAAAATTAATTTAATTTTTTAAAGTATTGTATTATAAATTATATTAAATATAATATATATATATATATATATATATATATATATATATATATATATAACGAATAATCTAGTAATGAAATTACTAACATATAATTAAAATGAAAATAAAACGTAAACATTTCAATTATTTATCATATATTTTTAGATTAAAATCAGATAATTGATTAAAATTAAAAATTCAAATAACGATTGCAGTTTGATTTAATCTTTACGAATGAGAATAATTTCTTTATATTTCTTTTTCATAAGAACGTAACTCGGTGGGTTTTCTTTATTATGAGATAAAGAGTACCATTAGGATTCGTGATGTGGCAATGCAGATGTCACTGATTACAATTACAACGTTTCACAGTAAGAAGGGATTCCGTTCTTCAAATATCTTTCCGACCGACGGTTATAAGTGCCAGTTAGTACGTCAAAAGCAAATGAGGTTTCAGGTTTCGCTTTAATTATGATCTTTGTTCGCTATTCTAGATTTTACGCATTAAATAAATTGAATTAAGTTTCTACCAATGCTCTTTAAAATTTCTGTAGTATATCTCGTATTAAAGAGGAAAATTAATCACCGAATATTGTTACAAATGTGTATTAAAAATGTCATGTTCGATTTTTTTAGATCGACAAGTATAAATGTCAATAAATAATTTCACACGAGAGAAAAAAAAACAAATTTTCAATATTTATTACGAATAACAATTTATTCACAATCATCCGACGGAGTTAATAACTGATGAGATTATTGAACCGATGTACTTGTGAGGAATGTTACGTCGACATGAATAAGTTACTTCAAAAGAAAAGAACTTTTCAAAAAGGCGTAACATTACCTCCGGCGATATCAAATAATTTTCAAAGAAAATAAAGAAGTTTTGTAACTTTTGTAAACTTAAAAATAAAGTATAAAATATGAAAAAGTTACCAATTTGGTCCATAAGTTACGAAACAAGTAAATACATTTGAAGCACACTATTGAAGAACAAACAACAACAAATAATGTTACGAGTTTTGTGAAACACGACACAATGTTGAACTTCCGATAAATCTAAAATTTTTTTCAACTATGCACACGACAATGGTACAAAACCAACAAACAAAACTTATATTATTTAAAACGAAGTTGACAATTTTTGTTGTCCTACCTTTGAATAAGAAATAGACCACAGGTGACCATCGCCCACCAACTACTTGGTTGCTCTTGCAGTCTTCACCGGTTGCTAGAGAACGACTTCTTACTCTTGCCTATCCGTGGACGTTGGACTTCAACTTCGTCGCCTTGGTCTTATAATCAACGGATAGCGCGCCGCGACGCATGGCCGAAATTGTACGAACGGATACGAAGTGTTGCGAACGTGGGACGTTCGGGGACAACAGTGCCTACTACAGGGTACAGAATTGGAGCGCGGGGTTGATACGTCTGGTCCCAGCCGACGTTGGAAGTACACAACGGTGCTCGAAGCCTCGCTGAGCGGGAGGCGAACCGGACCGACCGTTGGCGTATCAACGACAGAAAAAGACGGACACCTTCGCCGAAGCGTTCGCACCGAGCTTCGTTGTCTATTGATTCACGAGAAAGTAGAGATAAAATATATATTCCTTTAGCATAGCAGAGAGAGATAATTATTATCACCATCTTGCATTTCCGCCATTGGAAAAATTTCACTAGTACATTTTTTTTTCACTAACAGGCTACAAGCTGCACAAATACTATACACACGAGAAAACAAAACGATACGACGAATTTAATGTATTTTCTCATTAAAAAAAATATCCGAAGAAGTAAAGTTCCCTGTTGTCGAAACAGGTCACACGATGAAATTTTACACTCAGAAAATCTCTTTTTAAAGTATTCCGAAGTTAACAAATTCGACCGAAACGTTCCAGTGTTGCCATCGCATTGTACTGAGAAGAACTAAGTAAGACGCCACCGAAGCAGAAGCAACTTTCACTGATAGCTTGTGGAGGGAAGTGAAAACTCCCAAAGTTTTAATTTATACGAAAAAGTATGAAGATATAAAACAAGAAGTGGAAACTATTGTATTTATTAGTGAGTGCGTAAAGATAAACATATCGAGTTTACGATTTCACTTTTTTGTTGCGAAAATATTGTTTTTCAAGTACAAATTAATTGAAGACAAAATTACTTCGAAACTCTATAAATCTATCAAAGTTAATAGCTAAAGAAAATGAAAAGTTCTGTCTCGAATAAAAATTCAGACAAACGATTCAAACTTTATAAATAATAATCGTGTCAATATGATAAATACAGAAACAAGGAGAATGCGACATTTAATTATATATATATATATATATATATATATATATTCAATTTCTTTTATGCATGCTATTTTAATTCTTTATGAAAACATTAGGATATAAATAATTTATAAATGATCGATACATTAAGAATTATCACAATTTAATAATTTGAAAAATGTAGAATCAATTTTCATTGTATTCGAAACTTTTTTATAAACGTAATTTCAATTACTAATTACTATTTTTAACATCATTAATATTGCATATGTGTAGACTTTAAATTTAACAAATATATTATTTAGCAAGTTATAGAATATTAAATATATATTTTTTATATATAATTACTAGATGAATAAAAAAATGTCATTGTTAATCATAACATTTTTTCATGAATAACAAACACTAATATTTTTATTTCAAATAACTAAAATATCTTACATTGGAAAAAAATAATTTTGTAACTAAAAATTTCACTTTAAAATAGAATTCTAATTTTTAAAAACATGAATTTTAATGTAATAATTATGAAATGGGAAATAAGCTCTACTGACTGCATTATATTGGGAGCCATGGAAGAAGAACAGGAGGAAAAAATATTTTTATAAAAAAAGTATAGATATTATATATATATATATATATATATATATATATATATATATATATATATATATATATTAATAAAATATTAATTTGTTATGAAGAATTTTAAAATTATTTATAAATTTTGTAAATTATTTTTCATAATGAAAAAAATATTTTAAATTGTTTTTACTAAGTTTCGTTTAATTTTAATTTATTAAGGTATATATATATATATATATATATATATATATATATATATATATATATATATATATATATATATTTAATGTCTGGATGTACATGTATGTATATGTACGTAAAAATGAATGAGTATATTTGGATAAAAGCATACATTTTCATGTAAATCATTCAGGTATGAGAATCATATTTTTTATTGCGAAAAAGTTTTTTATGGGGGGTAGGTTTGTTGAAA